>VDFB02180663.1:0-19840 GCA_007258455.2 Sequoia sempervirens | reverse complement strand
AACATAATACATTTCATTTCACCCCTTTCCATCACCAATTCTTCATGTGACCACTTGGAGGCATCCTTACATGCATGGGAATTTTGAAAATCTGTAGGGCAACAACCATATCTTTGCATTCTTCCCTTCCACTGACCTGCCATCACACACATACACCAAACACACAAAAATAAAATTTATTCAATCCATCCCATTGGCCAACTAAACCTACATCAATGGGATGGAGGCTTTATTCCTTAAATGACTCTCAAAACACTAAATGGAGATTACAGACCAAATTTTGTAAATGGGCTCTCAATCCTTTTATTTTTGATGAAACAACCTCAAACCTTTTTAAAAAGAGAGAATACTCCCTACACTACAAGATACAAATGATAATGAAGCCTAAAAGGTGCTGGTCTCTCCATACAATGACTGAATCTAGAAGAGAAAAACATAGATTCACAAAACAGAGTGTTTTATTTATCAAAATTTGATGCCAAGATACAAAATCTGAGTTTTTCTCGCCTCCACATTGTCTTTCAAACATGTTTCTCAACCATTAAATTCCTTTTCAACTTCTTTCACTGACCTCAACCATTCTTTTTCCTACTTGACTCTTTCTTTCTGATTTTTTGCTTTTTTTTGTATTTTACATAATTGACAACTTTTAGCATTTTTGTAAATTTTTCTTTTTCCATCCTTTTACCCACCCAGTGACCTATTTGTGACATAAACTACATTATTTATGACCTCCCAAGACCTTTTTACAATTCTTTTACAATTGAAAGTTCAATTTTTACAAGTTTCCCAATTAAAGGCATGTAGTGAGCAAGGTGCTCCTACACCAAAGACTCACTCTAAGAGATAGTAAATCACATTAGAAATGAATCTAAATGACATGAAAACCTTCCTTAGGCTGAAGAAAGAGAGAAAATGAAAGATGGAATCACTTTGAAAACAAGTCTTTAAACTTGATTTGATGGCTAGTTGCATCTCCTCAACCTAGATTTCTCCATGATTCACCATAGGCATCCATGATCAACCCTTTGCAATGTAAGATCTTGAACAAAAAGTAAGCTTGAATACCTACAAAAAAACCCTAGCTTGCTGCCCTAAAGCTTCAAATTTGTTGTAGATAAACTAATGAGACTTCTTGTGAAAGATATTAGATTCTTGATTCTTGAATTTGCTTTGTAAAAATGACTTAATGTTGTGAAAAATGACCTAAAAACATGTATTTATAGGAATTAACACTTAATTATTCATTATTTTAACTTCACAGGCTGAAATCCCTCAAGAATTTGAATTAGGTTGGTGATTTTCCCACTCAAAAGTGAAAAATACCTCAAAAGGGACTACATTGCCACCCTAGGTGACTTAGTCCCACCATGAATTTTTGAGGTGGGTTTTACAAAATTTGAGTGGTTTGAATGTTGCTTGTTGGGACTTGTATGATTTGTGATTGGAATAGGCCTTAAAGTCCAAAATCATGAGCATTAGGGGCCTATGAATATAGTTTTTAAGGGGTGATTAATGCAAGGGTGTCTAAAATAGGACCAAATTAATCACAAAATTGTCTCTTTCTTCAAGAGTATACAATTTTTGGTGACACATTAAGCCCCCACATTAGCACCCATATGACTCTACATACATATGTAAGCTAAAGGACTCTAAATAGTACACTTTACTATAAAAGGATACTCATTCAAAAGATGGGAGAATGGAGCCCCCAGTGTAGCTATATACAAAGCCACAACATTAGGAATTGTATCCTCCAACACAAATTCATTTATTGTCCAAAAATCCTTTTATACCTCTTCTACAAATTGAATTCGAGGGTAGATATATGCCCCCTTGATTTTGCTTGCTTTACAAAGATGGAATCAAGGTAGCAATCTAGCCTCATCGAATAAGAGATATCATATCATAGGACATTTCCAAGTACCATGCCACATAATGATAAATAATTGATGATGCCAGGTGTAGAATAATAATTCCAACGCATCAAATGGCATAAAAAATGGAGTTCCCTAGCACCTATTATGATGTTTTGAATAAAAAGGACTTTATTAGTTCTTAAGATATGAAAAACCCTATTTTGATGCATAAGAGTAAAAAAAAGAATGAAAAGAGTTAAAAGAGGTGAAAGTGAAGTATTTGGTCACTTACTATTTTATTTTGCCTTCTTGTAGCATGAGAGTGACGAGTGAGACAAAAAGATGCCGAGTAGACGAGATTACATGCATGCACAATTGGACGTTCTTCAGGATCAGGTGGCACATGACAAACGTCATCATGAGGTGAGTCGATTTTGCTAGCTGTGCTATGTGTTTATACAATTATTTAATGATTTTTATGCATATCTAGGTTAATTTAAGATCTTGGAAAAAAAGTTTGCAAAGTGTCCCCTTTTTCGCAAAGTGTCCCATTTTTTTGAAAAGTGTCCAATTTCTTTGTGAAGTGTCCCAAAAGAGTTCTAAAGTGTCTAAGGCATTTAGGAAAGCACACTAGATGGACTTTAGTACACTTGCATGGTGAATAATGTGAAAAATAGATGATTTTTAGAGCTTTTTTTTTTTTTGATAGGTACCCACCCGATCGAGGTAGCAACTAGGGGTAGACAATTGAGCCTCTTGAGAGATATAGCCCCAACATTTTTAGCAAAGGAGACAACTCACATCTTCAGGATGTAGGCATCTATTGGGCGCACCTCATGCCTCCCATGAGGTACCATGATGTGATGTTGATGGCTCTCTGTGAGTACTGGGATGCAGATACATGCACATTCTACTTGCCTACATGAGAGATGAAAATCACCCTGGAGGACGTACACTATATTCTCGATGTTCTGATTTGAGGAGAGTGGTACGTTTTGAGAGAGACTAAACCTTCCATGAGCAGAAGGAAGATATGCAGTATTGTCTAGGTGATCCAATACATGATTATCGGGTGAGAGGGTGGATAGACCTAGCCATGCTAGTATATTCATGGGCGCCAGTGGTTAGGAAGATTATGATGCATACTATAGCATTAGTTCTCATCGCTAATGGGTAGGTAGTACACCTCGAGGGAGAACTAGTCCATTTTATTCAAGGGATAGCAGAGCATCGCATAGTGTACGCTTGGGGTCGGTGTATCTTGGCACATCTGTATTATGATCTTGGGTGATTTGTATTCTAGGAGGTAGATAGTATGGTGCACTGCACACTTCTACAGATGTGGTGCCTAGAGCATATTATGTGTACTAGACCAATCGGCTTCCCATATACTACAGCAATAGGGTATCATTGGGTTTTTGGCTTATCCTCTATAGTGATTATGGTAGTATGGTGATTTGCATTTTTGGAGAGTATAATTTGACCGACTGAGGGAGGATGAGATCCATTGGAGACCTTATTAGCTGACACTATAGTGGCTAGATCATACTAGATAGTTGAGGAGATTATAGTTGGATATATTTCTAGTTGGCCATCATGACCATGTAGTACCACCTTTCTACTACGATTGAGTCATGTGACAATTTGGATAGGTTCAGATACCACCCTAGGCATGATCCTCGTTCAGGAGGTCAGTGTGGAGTGCCCATAGACTAGGTGATACAATGTGGCTTACTCAAGACCATGTGGTCAAGAGTGACTCTGACTTCTCTAATCACAACTAGCCACTAGTCTCTAACGTAGACGATATCGGTGCCACAAGGGATTATGAGGAGTGGTGGATAATGAAATGACTGACACAGGTATATGCGATGGACAAGCCAGTGTGAGATTCAGGTCCACTACCAGATGAGGGAGATGATAGAGAGGATAGGGTTGAGGAGACACACTATAGGGCTATAGATATATTCATTGATGTTATAGATGATGAGTATGATGAGGATGCAGATCTGGATTATGATCGCCAAGAGG
The DNA here is from genome assembly GCA_007258455.2 of Sequoia sempervirens. Classification (NCBI taxonomy): domain Eukaryota; kingdom Viridiplantae; phylum Streptophyta; class Pinopsida; order Cupressales; family Cupressaceae; genus Sequoia; species Sequoia sempervirens. The sequence goes on along the minus strand of VDFB02180663.1, from coordinate 15,950 downwards.
GAGATGAGGAGGATGAGGAGGAAGATCCACCCCTCAGTGAGAGTGATGTGGTAGCATGTGTAGATCAACATGAGTGGGGAGATCCCTCTCCCATCCGTATGGTGAGATCATGAGTAGTAGCAATAGCAGGCACCAGTACTCATAGTTGTGGAGATGCTAGCACATCCTCTATTCCCCCTGAATAGGATGATTTTGAGATTGCTCAGCCTACTAGAGATATAGGTGATGATATTTGATTTTATGCATGTACTTTAGTGCTTATGCTCTTTATATATAGATATATCTATATATCATGATGATGTTTACTAATTATCTATTGTTTCTACCTTGTAGGAGTGATGAGAGAATGGTGGGAGTTCTACCCTCAGGCGGCTATAGAGATAGTGTTTGCATCCATCGATGAGGAGGAGATGGACTTGGATTACGTGCCCCCACCTATCATGGAGGAGGATCCAGAGTCTCTACAACCATTCACGAGGCTATGAACAATGTATGAGAGTGTGAGGAGATGCCTCCACTAAGCCAAGACTACATGGCAGTCATCCCAAACTCTAGCAAATGTGGAGAGACTACAGGCAAAGGTATCATGGCTATGGGTGGAGAGGGGGCAGATAACAGGGGAGCATCAGTTGGCCCTTGGTCAAATATAGGGCTTATATTTTGCACTCAGGTTTGGCAGATCACAGTCATGATCGCATACGATCATCTCATGACATCCTACTACCGGATCACGTTCACCAGAGCTCGAGGGGTCTAGTTCTCATAGACCTCGGTGATATTGTATATTATGATGATATGTACATAAAACTTTGGATATATATATATATATATATATATGATTAGTTGATGTTTTATGATTTGTCTTAATGTATTTGAATGTTAAATGACAATGTGATTAATTAAATAACCTTGGGAAGATAAATTAATTAATGTCTTCATGATTTAACAATGTTTATGTGATCTAAGTAAAACTTATTGTAGTTTCCTTTAGATACAACATGATGATTAAGTATGTTATGTTAAATTAAATATATTTAATGATCTAACTTATCATAACATACAAGAGGAAGTTTGAATAGTATGAAACCTAAAGTAATTATAAAAATGGATTTCATAACCACTTTAGTGCTCAAGTCATACACATGATTGGTTTGTCAAGAACGAAGCAATGTGAAAGCATATAGGATATGGCCCCATAAATTTAACAACACTACTTTATCATGCATACTATTCAACGCGATTAAACATAATACCTATACAAAAGCGCGAGATTGATAGGTTCCTTAAGGGGTGTGCCATCTAGTTCTGTTAAGACATACACACCAAACCCAAAGCTTTTGTTGACTATATATGGTCCTAACCAATTAGGACTAAATTTACCTAATTCATTTGGGTCGGCATTGATGTTACATTGGTTTATAGATAGAACTAAGTCACCCTTGTGGAATGTGCAAGGGATAATGTTGATATTATAATAGCATTGTTTCAATTTACAATAAGCTTGGAGATGCTCAAGACCATTAATGCGTTGTTCATCGAGCATTTCAAGTTGATGTAATCTTTCTACCTTATAAGTGTTGTTATCAACAAGACCTTTGTTGTGAAATTTTCGCACACACGCCCCACCAGAGGCAGGGACCTTCTTTTTTCTTTTGCATCTCTGTCTCTTGGCTTGATCAAATTTTGGTTTTTCTCTTCTTGGGAGGTTATTTTGGGATTAAGTCTAGACTGTGTTTGATGAGGACAATATTTTGAGGCTCTAGGGGAAATTCGCAAGTGTTGGAATTTGAAAATGGGGATTTTGAAGTGGATTTTCAATGTTATACATAAATCTTTTTTGCACCCGTGGATAGAGGAAGAAAAATTAGGCCGGGTTGCTTTTTGAACTTTTTGAAAATTCCTTCTAGAAAAAAAGTTATGGAGTTTAGGGGATTTTGACGCTGTAGGGAATTTTGAGAATTTCATTCCTAAAGAGAGAATCAAGAATTTCCATTTCTAGAAATTGCTTACCCCCTCAAAACCCAAAATTTTCCAAAAATGGATTTTTTTTTGCACCCATGGATAGAGGGTGAAAAATTAGGTAGGGTTGCTTTTCGAACTTTTTGAAAATTCCTTGTAGAAAAAAAGTTATTAGGTTTAGGGGATTTTGACCTTGTAGGGAATTTGAAAATTTCTGTCCTTGATGAAAAATCCCGAAATTTCCATGACCCCCTCAAAATCCTGAAATTTCCATTTTTGGAAAATTCCAAGACCCCCTAAAAGGCAAAATTTTCAAAAGGAAATGGAGATTTTTTTGAAAAAATGAGAGTTTTCCCAAAGGAAATGGAAATTTTTTCAGGAAATGCAATTTTCCAAAAGTAGGTTTTTCCTTGGGGAGATTTTAAAATATTCTTGAAAGTAAAGAATTCTTGAAATGGAGAAAATTTTGAAAATAAAAAAATTCTCAAAATGGAAAAATTTCTGAAAATGGAAAGTTTTCATATAAAAATGTAAGTTTTTAAAAAAAAAGGCCAAAATTTTATTCAAGTTTAATTTGGATAGGATTTTTAACATGTGAGCTACTAATGATGATATCTGTTTTTCAAGATTAAATAAAATATTAAAAGGGAACTTGCATATGGATTTGTGCCAAAAGGGAAATATGGAAGAGTTCAATTCAAATTTTAAAAGTGGGGCCTGCATATGAATCTGTGCCCAAACTGTCTACAGCTGGAAGGAGTTTCTGGAAGACATGTGAAGCTGATTTCATCATCCAATCAGAATTTTCATTAATGATAAGCTGGCATAATATTGTTTTCTCATTGTTCCATGATGTAACTGCTTTTATCCAATTGGATGATGATGTACCATGAGCTCCCAAATTAAATGTAACAGCTTGATGCTTCTAGAAGTGCAATTGTAGCCATTGGATGAATTAAATCTTTGCCATTGATTCAAAATGTAATTTTCTATAAAAGGCCAATGCCTTCTCATTTGTAAAAGGGGGTTAGACTAAGTTAGAATGGCTGATTAGAAGCTGTGAAAGCCAGAATTGGCTAAGTTAGGAGTTAGATTCTGCAAGATAGTAGTTGTAGGAGAGGAGAGAGATTGGAAATTCTTATGTAATGGTAAAGAAGTTAATGCGATTGGATTGTTGATTTGGCAAGCTTTGTGTTACACTTTGACAGTTTATGGTTTCTTGTTCTCAATTCTCAATGTTAGATGTTAGATTTTAGTTCTTTTGCAATAATAGTAAAATGTTAATGATGTTGATTGATCTTTGGTCCATACTTTTAGCAATTTTTTGATTGTAAGTTGTTGTGTAAAGTTAGTCTAGGCCTTACTTTGTGCTAAGTTCAATTGTGGATGCTTGTTTACATTGCACCAGTTATTAGGTATGTAGATGAATATTCATAGTCTAAAAATCTCCAGTTTCCTTAGAAGATTGCACCATTTTTGTGGAGTTGTAGGCTTGTCCTTGATCAAGCAGAGATTGGTTTCATTGGGGATCTATCCATTTGTAGCATTCATCATTATTGTGATTGATCTTAGGAGTTACTTTAGAGTTGAATCTCTCTAAAACCCTTATCTCTTTTGTTGTTTATTTTGAATTACTGAATTGTTTAATTCTTGAGGCTTGCTAATAGAGATTTACCTTTCAAGAGAGATAGGATACTTGTATCTTGTCTAAGTTGTTGCTATGTAGAAAACACCATCAACAACCTCGAGGAGCAATCCATAATGTTGGGATTTATAACTCCAAGGGAATGATTGCCTCAGTACCATAAACAAGGTTATAAGGTGTGGCTCTAGTGGAGGATCGAACACTTGTGTGATAAGCCCAAAGTGCATAGTGCAATTGTGTATGCCAGTCCCGATGTTTATTATTTATAGTTTTCTTCAAAATTTGTTCAAGGAATTTATTAGTTGATTCATCTTGACCATTAGATTGTGGGTAATAAGGTGTCAAGAAACGATGTTGGATATTAAAGGTCTCCAAGAATTTCTTCACATCATTATTCTTAAGTGGTGTACCATTATCAAAGACTAATGTGAAAGGGAGTCCAAAGTGAGCAATAATGTGCTCTAGGATAAAGTGACATATTACTTCAGCTATTGTAGAGCAAAGAGGAATAGCCTCTACCCATTCTGTGAAATAATCAGTTGTAGTGATGATAAACGCATGTCCAGCAGAAGATGGTGGTGAGATTTTTTCAATTATACCAATCCCCCATATAGAGAACAACCAAATAGGGATTTGGGAATGAAGCTTAGAAGTAGGAACATGAAGCAAATGGCTATGTTCTTGACATTTGTGACATCGCTTAACATACGCATAACAATTTGTTTCCATATTTTTCTAGTACTAGCCCATACGAATGAGTTTTTGTGCTAGGGTCTTTGCTCCAAAATGACCTCCACAACTTCCTACATGAGCCTACTCAAGTGCCATATTGATTTCGGAATCCTTAAGACATCTAAGTAAAATTCCATCAAAGGATCTTCTATATAACACATCGGCAAGAATTACGTACTTGGTGGCTAATTGCTTTAAACGAGCTCAGGTGTTGTTTGTTATAGGTTCAGGAATGGTACCATCTTTTATATAATTATATATGGCATCATACCATTCACTCAAATCATCCTTGGTTGTTAATGCATCTACAATGGTATCATTAATTGAAGGTTTCATGATTGGATGAATTGTGAATATAATATCCTTTGAAGCATCTGGAGGAGATATAAGAGAAGCAACACTCGCTATTGCATCTGCGTGTCGATTACCTTTTCATGGGATGTTATCAATGGTGAATGAGTCAAATCGTGCCAACAAGGTCATTGTAAGATCCTTATATTTTGATAATTTATCATGTTTAGCTTGATAGTCTCCATTTATTTGTTTGATCAGTAATTGTGAATCACCAAAGATCTTAATATTTTTGATGCCCATGATTAAAGTAGCACGTAATCCAACAATTAAGGCCTCATATTCAGTAGTGTTATTCGTACACAAAAAATTCAATCAATACAACGAGGGAATAGGTTTTCCTTTAGGTAGAACTAATATTACTCCAACACTAGAACCTGTTCTACACTTGGATCCAACAAAATATAATTCCCATGTAGAAACTTTTGTTGTCAACACACTATCATCAAGAAAAGAATCATTTTCGGGTAGTGCCAAAGGGGAAGGAGCATCAACTAATTGGTCCGTCAAGGCTTGACCTTTAATTTCTTTTTGTGAAACAAACTTAAGGTCAACCTCAGTCAACAACATAACCCATTTAGCTAAACATCCTGATAAGTATTTTTTGTTAAAATTATGTTTGAGAGGATCAAATTTTGTGATGACTTATATTTTTGCATTTAGTAAATATTGTTGCAAATTACTAGTAGTGAATACAAAAGCTAAACATTGTTTTTCAATCAGGTTGTATCGTGTTTCATAATCAATTAAAGTTTGACTAATGTAATAAACAGGATGTTATTTACCATTATCATCGTGTTGAGCCAACAATGTTGCAAGAGCATGAGTTGATGCAGCTATATAAAGGATGAATGGTTTGTTTGGCAGAGTGGGTTGTAAAATGAGTAGAATTGCAAGGTATTCCTCCAAACTCTAAAAGGCTTGTTTACAATCCTCATTCCAATCAAAATGCACATCCTTGTTGAGGAGATGTTTGAAAGGGAGCATCTGATTAGTTAAGGAGGAAACAAAACAATGAATGGCTTGAATTATTCTTTGTAACATGTGTAGTTGAGAAATGTTCCTAGGGGGTGGCATGTTTTTGATAACATCAATTTTCTTTCTATCCACCTCAATGCCTTGGTGAGATATGATAAACCCTAAGAGTTTTCCACTATCTACTCCAAAGACACACTTTTTTGGATTGAGTCTCATGTTGTATTTACACATCTATTTAAAGATTTTTTGAAGGACATTCACATTGTCTTGTCACGTTAAGGATTTGGAAAGGATGTCATCAACATAATCTTCTAATATTTTGTGTATGTAATCATGAAATATAGATGTCACTGCTTGTTGATAAATTTCACCTACATTCTTTAATCCAAAAGGCATCATAACCCAATAAAACATTCCCCAAACATTTGTGAATGTTGTCTTGTATTGATCTTGTGGGTTGATGAAGATTTGATTATAAGTGGAAAATCCATCCATGAATGACAACAAAGCATGTCCCGCAGTTGAATCCAAAATCATGTCAATATTAGGAAGGGGAAACTCATCTTTTAAGGAGGCTTTATTCAATTCACGAAAATCTATACATATCCTACTATGATTATCAGGTTTAGCAACTGTGACAATGTTTGAGATCCAAGGAGAATAATCAATAGGTCGAATGAAACCTACATCAAGGAGTTTTTCAAGTTCTCCTTTAACATTCAAGGCTATCTTAGGATTCATTTTTCGTATCTTTTGTCGAACAGGCTTAGCGTTTTTAGTAAGAACAACGTTATGTGTTACTATCTTTGGGTCTATTCCTGGCATGTCTAAATATTTCCAAGCAAATTTTTTGAGAAAATCATGGAGCAAGGTTGTAGTATCCTCTTGTTCTTCATCATCAAGGTACTTCCCAATCTTAATAACCTTTTCTTTATCATCTATATCCATTGGTATATCAATTGTATCTCCTAAGGGGAGTGCATTAGACTTAGGAAATTCAAAATCATATGGTTCCATGATCGTGTTTGTCTCATTAATATTAATGTCTTTTGGCTTGGTACTTATCATAGCACATGTAACTTTTCTCTTGGAAGAGGATGGCTTATCAAAAGCTCCTAACATTTTTTTCAAGGCTTCATCACTTTCAACGTACTCCCAAGACAGTGGGGAATCCATATCAAGGAATTCAGGATGTTTTAGCATAAGATTGGTTCTTGGTTTACATGTGATGGTTTTGATGTTTAGCAATGGTCGTTGAGTTGCTTTTGTTGTCTTAGAAAAATAATATCTCAAACCAGTCTTTGTCTCTTGTGTATTTGATTCTATAGGAACTCAAATGCCTTGTTCATTCTTTCCAAATCCTTTACCATTATATCCCAATTGTTTCACTAAAGCATAACCTTTCCCATAAAGTCTTTCCATTTCCTTCGGGTTAGGAAGATGTTGATAATCTATCTCATCAAAATTAATTGTGTACGTTTTATTTTCTTCCAAAGGAGATGAGGTAGATGTTAAAGAGGATTCTGTTGAATTCTGAGTTGACATAATCATTGGTTGTTGTTTTTCATCCTTTTTTCGTGTGATTATGTATTTATCCATGAATGCAAGTGTGAATTCTAATGTACTCCAGTCATCATCTAGAAATTTAGACATAGGTTCTTCTTCTTGTGTGCTTGTCTCAAAGGGTTCTATATGAGATGTTGGAATTAATGTGTTTAGAGGACTTGTTGTTCCTTTTTCAAGTTGTAAGCAACTTTCAGGCTCATGATCTATTTCAACTTGATAAACTTTGTTGTTATAGAAATATTTCATTATTCGATGGAGGGTCGAAGGTACCACATGCATCTCGTGAATCCATGGCCTTCCCAAGATAATATTATATGTAAGATCATAGGGAATGACATAAATAGGAGTTTTCAAGGTAGCCACTCTGACTGTTATAGGTAAAGTGATTATATCGAGTGGTTTCTTTGTAGTATTGTCAAATCCTCTAATAGATAAGGAATCAGGTTTGATTTGTGATTTATCCACATGTAATCAATCTAGGAGCTTCACACTAGACACATTAAGGGTAGAGCCATTATCAACAAGGGTTCTTTTGATTCTTGTTGTATTATATTGATAAATTATCATAAAGGCCTCATTTTACTTCCTTAATTCTTAACAGAGGGAGCTCATGTTGATGAAAGGTAATGTCTACATTAACTACATTCATTCCTTTTATAAGAGCTGCCACATCATTTGTGTTTGTGCCAAGAGGAACCACTATTTGTTGCAAGGCTATTTGGAGCATTGAATGATAATTTGTGGAATTATGAAGAAGATCCCAAAGGGATATTTTTGTAGGAGTGTTCTTAAGTTGTTTGATGAGATCATACTCCCTAAGGTTTGTGAATTTAAGCAAGGAGCACTAGGCAAGATGGGGTTTGGTAAAGGTAAGGATGTTGGATTAGGTTGTTGTGGTTGTGGATTATTTCTAGTGTAATGTGTGTGTAACAACATTATGTTGAGGTGGATAAAGGGTAAACTCGGGTTTAGGTGGAGGTTGAGGTTGATGTGAAGGTAGGTAAAGTACTAGTTGAGGTTGAATTGCATTGACATATTTTGTTTTAGGTTGATCACAACAAACCTTAGTGGATGACATTGGTGAGATGAAGTCCTCAAGGGCTTCATCTAACATATCAAAGTCATCACTATTAAAAGGTTTTGGAGATAAGTTATCGTTGGATAGTTTGGGTTGGTCATCACAAGCCTTAGTGGATGAAATTAGTGAGAGGAAGCCCTGTAGAGCTTCATCTAACTTATCCAAGTCATCACTACTAATAGGTTTGGATGATATAGATTTCCTAAAGTGAATCATAGTTTTAATTGGTTCATTTGATGTTGTGAGGGTTTCTTTTTCTTTTTCTAATGAATCTAATCTAAATGAACTAGGAACTAATGCTGAAAATGAACATTGTAAAAATATAATGCTATCTATAATTGCCATTAAAGGAAATGATACTAATGCTAAAGATTTGAATGTAATATAAAATAACTGCACAAAAATAGAAAAGTAGCTTAAACAAATAGTAATTGAGGAAACTGAAAGCAGAATGCAGAAAACACAAATAAAAAATGTGTATTGGGACTAAGTCACCCAGGGTGGCGAATTAGTCCTAGTAGGGTGATTTTTTAAGTTTTTTTGAATTTTCTAATGGATATTAATGTGTTATGTATTATATCATGCAAATCTACAATTTAAATGTAGAATTTCACTATGGTGGAAGGAAATGAAATGCAATAATGCAAGCTTATATGAGCTTTTCACTAATGCAATGTTTAAAACCCTAGGATGCAATTTAAACAATGTAAAACTTAATGCAATGTTGATGCAAGTTAAATCTAGGACGCAAATGCTCTTGAAATCAAAAAGAAAATGTTCTAAAGTCGGGTTCACCAAAATATGGGCACTAATTTTGGGTGTCGAGTTTCTTTAACTCTTTTAGGGTATTTCACCTAAAAGGAGAGAAATGGACCCAAAATGCTAATGTCTACACTCAAAGTTAATGTAATGATGGATGCAATATGCCTAACTATGATGTATAAATGAAACAAACTAAAAACGAAAGATGAATATTAATGTAAAACCAAAGAAATGCAAGTTGTTTGAAAACACATTGTGATATGCAAAATAGATAAAATGAATGCACCAAAGAAACAAATAAAGATGTTAAACTGAAATTGTGCACCTAAAAACTTATGAAGAGCAGAATAGAGATTGCAAAGACCTTTGGAATTCTGGAAAACTTGATTTTTGAGCCAACTGGGACACTTACACCAAGTTGGGTGACTTAGTCCTAGATCAGGGGAACTGTCTAGAAAGCTATTTTTGCCAAATGGGTGTTTGAAACTGTTAAAAATTCTAAAAAACTAGTGCAATGGGACTAAGTTTCCACTATTGGTGACTTAGTCCACTTAGGATTTTTTGTAAATTCGAAAGTGGAAAAAAAAGCCCACAGTATGCACTCTGTTTTATGATGGAAACCTAGATCTAAATCTGTAAAAACCCCCGCAAAAAAACATATAAATTGATTTCTAATGGTGGGTTTTCCTTGTTCAAACCCCTAGTTGGTATGTAAAGCTTGGAAGAGATAAAATATGCATAAAACCCTAGCCCTAAGTGTGTCTAAGACTAGGAAGTCTAAAAATAAGATGCAACCCTATTCTAATGTGAAAGAATAAGATGCGTAAATGGATTTGAGACAATGCAAGACTCACTCTAAGAGATAGTAAATCACATTAAAAATGAATCTAAATGACATGCAAACCTTCCTGAGGTTGAAGATATAGATAAAATGGAAGATGGAATCACTTTGGAAACAAGTCTTTAGGCTTGATTTGATGGCTAGTTGCATCTCCTCAACCTAGATTTCTCCATGATTCACCATAGGCATCCATGATCAACCCTTTGCAATGTAAGATCTTGAACAAAAAGTGAGCTTGAATACCTACAAAAAAACCCTAGCTTGCTTCCCTAAAGCTTCAACTTTGCTATATATAAACTAATGAGACTTCTTGTGAAAGATATTAGATTCTTGATTCTTGAATTTGCTTTGTAAAAATGACTTAATGTTGTGAAAAATGACCTAAAAGCATGTATTTATAGGAATTAACACTGAATTATTCATTATTTTAACTTCATAGGCCGACATCCCTTAATAATTTGAATTAGGTCAATGATTTTCCCACTCAAAAGTGAAAAATACCTCAAAAGGGACTAAGTCACCACCCTGAGTGACTTAGTCCCACCAGGGATTTTTGAGGTGGGTTTTACAAAATTTGAGTGGTTTGAATGTTGCTTGTTGGGACTTGTATGATTTGTGAGTGGAATAGGCCTTAAAGTCCGAAATCATGAGCATTAGGGGCCTATAAATGCAATTTTTAAGGGGTGATTAATGCAAGGGTGTCTAAAATAGGACCAAATTAATTGCAAAATTGTCTCTTTTTTCAAGAGTATACAATTTTTGGTGACACAATATATATCTTAATGTAATATATATACATACATACATATATATATATATTTACATATATGCATATACATATACAATTTATCCCCGTGAAAATATATACATATATATTCAAGAATGTATTTTTTCTTTCAAACTTACATGTTTATTTTATCCATTTCATTTCCTTGTTCAAATTGTATTTCAAATTCATCCAAAAGAAAAAACAATGCAATTGCTTTTCATACAATAGTTGTATTTGATGGGTTGAGTTTCTTATTCAATTTCATCGAATATCAATTTTGAATAGACAAGATAAGACGAGAATGCACTAATTTGTTCTTGGTGCAGGAGCACTTATGTCATCATTTGCAAATTTGCACATTTGCACATTTGAAGGTCATTTAATTGATTCTAGGGAGTTTTAGAGTAATTTGAGTCTATTTACACTAAATAAGGTCTATTGAGACCATTTTCATGTATGTTGGGTCAGTTTTGAGTCATTTGAGTTAAAATGTAAAAAGTTGCAAAAATGTAAAATGTTGTCATAACTTAAAATGGGAAAAATGCAACTTTTAGGAAGGTGAGGAGTCTTAGGAGTTTAAAATTCAGTTATAGGCATTTTAGTGTTTAGTTTTGAATGGAAAAAGTATTTAAAGCCTCAAAAAGGCTCGGACAAATGTTGGTGAAGTTTTTATTGAAATTTCCATATCAAATACAATGTTAATTCTGCATTTTCTCTGATATTTTTACATTTTCCTGGAACTATACGACCCCGTACAGTCTGCACTTTCCTTGAATCTGATTGTAACTTGTAGTGACATGGATTAGCTTTCAATTGAAGCAAATTTGAGAGTTTTTCATTTGTGATTTGTGGGATATTTTTTCCATTTTTTGAAACAACATGTTGAAAGCCAGTTAAGGGTTTGATTGGAGTCTAAATGATGCTATAAGTCATTCCACCCACTGTTATGGCCTGTAACTTGGTGAAATGACTTATTATATGGTAGGTTAGATGTTCCCATGGTCTGGAGGGTAGAGGAAGAGATTTTTTGGGTTTTGGATGATGCCCTAGGGCAGAAATGCATTGTTTTCAAGTGAAAATAGGGTGTTGAGTCAGAGTTTTCTCAAATTGTTAATGAGACTATCTATGTAAGGTTTGATTGAGTTTGTGTATACCTTTTTTGATCTGTTGGAAGTATTGATTTGGTTAGATAAGCACGGGTAATAGGAGTTTCAATAAACCCTTGCAATTTCCTTGAAGAATGAGGGTTTGGTGGTTTAGTATCATAGTGGTCATGGCACTGATGAATGGTAGTGGATTTTGAGGTTATGTAACCTAACTTAGGTCTTTTCAAGGAGATTTTGGGTTAACTAGTTGATTTGGGGGTACCTCCTTTGTAAAAGAGGGCTATTTGGTGGCCTAAAAACCAAGGCAGACTATTCATTCTTCATATTGTTGCAAAGAAACCTCAAGTAAACTTTTTGATATGTTGTGTTAAGACTTGAAGTGAGTCTCAAATGATGTTTAGTAGGCCTTTGTATGGCCTTCTCTAAAAGATAATGAGGAAAAGTCAATTTTTGAGGCTACAAGTAGCTAGGTGTGTGTTGGTGAAAGGTTGATTGTGTAAACACTAAAAATTGTCCTAAGGCCTACGACTCCTAGATTTTTCATCATTTCCCCCTTCATTCTTCATAATTAAATAATTTTTAATTATTTAATTATTTTCTAATGTCATATTTCTTATATTAATTAAATAATTTTAATTATTTAATTATTCATTATCCTTTTCTCTCCTAAATTAAATAAATTTTATTTACTTAATTTGTCCACTATCTTGAATTTTGAGTTAAATCAGTATTTAATTCAAAATGATTCCTCCTTTGTCGCATTCCTCTATAATTAGTAATTGTTATTGGCCACCTAAATTAAATATTTTTTATTATTTAATTTCTCCTATCACCTCTTTATCCATGCCAATCTTATCTTCCACATAAAATCTTATATCTTTAAATCTCATTTAATCCTAGCCCTTGATTGAATTATCTCATAATTCAATCTCAACCCTTCATCCTTATCATTTTCCCTAATTTTGACCTAACCTTATTTCATACAACTTTCAATCTTGGCCATTGATTAAGACATCTTATTGACATCCAATCTCAACCATCAATCCAAATTAGGCCTTGCCTATAAATCAATCCTCTCATAAGCCATTTGGGGGTTGATTCTTCAAGTATCCTTATGCTGTCAAAATTATTCTTGAATCATCCATTTCTATCTATCATCATTCATCTATCATCTCCATCTCAATGTTATGCTAAGAAATTGAGAAACCAACATATCAAGTCAATTGAATAATTCATCCATCATTTCATCTATTTGAGGTATTGAAGATTTGGATTAGGTAATGCATGTTATTGTTTCATCATTTTTATTTTATCTAAATTTTTCATATACATTTTGGTGAACCTGACGTGAATCAAACACGTAACCACCATACCCATGGTATTCAAAGGAAAAAATTTCAATGCCTCTACCTATAAAGTAAAAATTCCTAAAAATCCTCATGCCTTAGGGCATCAAGGTAAAGAGTCAAAGAAAAATACAATCAAAAGGTTATATAAGCCCATACCTCCAAAAGTAAAGGCCAAAACGAAAATGGTTTGGGTCCCTTAGAAAAAGGAAAGCAAGTCAAATGAGGCATCTACATCACAAAAATCCCAACCATCCCCTTCCATCCAAAATGTACATTCTATTCAAAAATTACAAAAATCCCACAAGCCAAACAAAAATCATAAAAATGCTAAGTCTATGTGGGTACCAAAAGAACTACATCCACCACCTGCTAAGCAAACATCTTCATTGCTTCCTACACCCTATCCACATCAAAAGCTTCAAAGTTTATCACAGTGTGTGCAACCATTGGTCATGGTTCCCTTCCATTTCACAACAATTCCACATACCTCCATCTCCTCATCCTTCACTCATTATCCTACATATCTCCCCCACCATCTTCCTATGGACCATGGTTTTGGATAAGCCTCCCCATTCATCTTTTGCATAAGTCCCATATAATCCCTATCATCTTCCCTACATAATCTACATCATAATCCACTATTTTCCTCCATAATCCACATTATAATCTATCATCTACCTACTCCATCTCCCTTGCATGTCATTCCTTACCAACATCTATGAGCATAATGACATTTGACATGGTACTTGTGATGACATCCATATCTAGTGGTACTACCACCTTTCATGGAACTAGACACTTGAGTCCCTCTTATCCATATTCCCCTTCTCCTATCGAAAAAAAAAAGGTAAAGCGAAATCCCTTCATCCAATGGTGAAAACCTGGTAAACAAGCACCCTAAATAAGTACCATGATAAAAACCTAGAAAATAGGCATCATGTGGAGGTTGATCTTGTATGTCACTTACACTTGGGGTAAAATGTCTCATCTATCCAACCTATCATTTTCATGTCATATCATTCTATCTTACCATCCTACCATTTTTAGCCATCATACATACCTATCATATTGAGTCCACTTATCCACCCTTCTCCTTTTGATCTTGATGAAGACATAGGGGAAAAATGTTGAAACATATTTTTTGGGTATCTCTTGACATACCTCATCCTTTCCAACCAATCATATCATTATCCTATTGTCATAAGCTTTGTCATGAAAAATCCTACGTATTGTACCTAGAATGGGGCATGTTATTCCTATGTGACATAGTCTTTGGAGATCACATCCTTGCTCTCTTATGATGCATACATCCATTCCATCCATCCATCCATCTATCATGAGTCTTTTATCCCTTATTCTATCACCCACCCTTCCATCCATCAATCCCATCTATCTCCTTGCACCTAGACTTGGTTTTCCCTTGTCATTGGTTTCTAGCTAGAACAAAGGCTACCCAAATTTTAATCCATTGGCATCTCAAAACATTTCAAAAAGACAAAAAAATTAAAAAATTACAAAAATTAAAAAAAAAAATCAAAACATTTCAAAAATTCAAAACATGTCAAAAATACCAAAAAAATCATAAACGTCAAAATTCCAAAAATCAAAATATCCGAAAACACAAAAAACATCCAAATAACTCTCAAAAATCCCAAAATCATGAGTCAACATTCATCACATGTCCAGTCAAATAAGGCAAACATAGTCACATCGGTCAAATAAGTCAGACAATGTCCATCTCGTGAAACATTAGGTCACATCGGTCAAATAAGTCAGACAATGTCAATCTCCTCACACAAAGTCAGTTTTCATCAGACATAGTCACACTCAAACACAAGATAGTCATCGAAACATTCACATTCAAATCATGATCCAATAGACATTATAGTCCAATCAGTCATTAAGTTAAACTTAGACAACATAGTCCAGTCAATCATCTAGTCACATTAGTCAAATTTCCAAAACAATGTCAATCTTGTCACTCTTTGGTCCTCTCCAAGATGTGTCCTTCTTGGACTTGGACCTCATCAAAATGTCATTTATCTTTTCAGGATGTGTCCTTCCTGACCTTAGGCACCATCATGCAAACAATATTTGGCAAGCAAATATTGGAAAACACATTGAATGGTTGTTGATTTTTATGGTCTATTTTCTCTTATCTTTTGTCTATTTTGTCTATTTTTGCTGGCCTATTTTGTCTCTTGGTCATGTTACTAGCTACCTTGAGGATGTCCCATGAAGGATTTAGAGTGCGATGATGTCCCATGACCTTTTTTTTTTTCTTTGACCGTTGTCTATGGATTGTCTTGACAAAAAGACCGGGGCAACTTCGCCCTTAGTATGAGTTAGGACATTCTGTATCTGTGACTGTCTATTTTGTGAATGGATGACCTTGCACACCTTGGTGTTTTTTTTCCATTTGTGTTATTTTACCCCCCAATGATGACTAGTGCAAAGTCTTGTTTGGAAAAATATGCATCTTTAAAGTTGTATCCACTAACATCCATATCCTCCACACTAACACACCAATACATTTGACTCCGCAAAATACAATGAAACTATCCAACAAAATATGTAAAATTCGATGTTCGCTTCGGTGCTTGTAAAATTTGATGTAATTTCCAATTTTTGAAAGTTTATCCCCGACGTTTGTCGAAATTTTGACGAACCTGGGGTTCATCAAAATGTCGGCTATTATTTTCGTCAAATGTTCGACAAACATGAAAAATTAAAAAAAATCAAAATGTGGCCGACATAAAGAAAAGTGAGTTCGTGCCTGATTTATTGCGACAGTGTTTTGCTCTACTTGAGACA
>VDFB02180662.1:0-16333 GCA_007258455.2 Sequoia sempervirens | reverse complement strand
TTCAATATCCTCGAGTGTGATTCTATTCTTATGGGTGGATGAAATATCTTCTAAAGTGTCAATTTCATGTCATGGATGCATGAGCAGACTATGAACAAAGTTTTTGAGCATGCAGGAGATGTGGTAAACATTAAAGTGGCACATAATTTGATGCGACTTATTGCAGAAGGATCCGGGGAGGATGACAAAGATGCTGGTAGTCAACTAAGATCCTCTGTTGTATGTTTGTGTTTGATTCCACTTCAATATTCTACCGTAACATTGCTTGTGTGTTCAGTGATTATCTTTTACTAAAGGGCTTATACAAAAAGCAGTCAGAAAAGGGGTTGAACTAACTCTGAACGGTTGTGATTGCTCTTTTTGCCACGGGTTTAATGTGTATAGACTATTTCCAGGTGCTTACATGACTTCTGGTTTTTGTTTGGTCTTGCTAGACGTGTCTTTTGTTGTGCTTTGAGGTCTGCTTTGTATAAGCGGTCTCATCAATTTTAGCTCCATCATTGCATATTTAATCTTTAACAAAGTTTACTATTTCTTTGGAATGATGTGCTATGGTTCAAAAGCAGGCTTTATAATAGTCCTATCCATTTGATTGCCCTATAGATGTATCACGCAACAACTAGAGATCAGTCCTATGGTTGGAATTTCATTCAGTGCAAATTTAACTGATAATTGCATTCTGATTACAGGTTTTACACTTTCTTCTTAGTGAATCTTTGGAATCGAGTTGTTCCTCAAGTAGTGACAGTGATTCTGAAGGGGTGCTGGTTGTAGATCAGAGATTATCCAAATTGTGGGCATATCCAAAATTATGTAACTGTAGATTGCCACACTCGAAGTAATTTTGATTGATACATTACTGCCCTTGTATACTGTGCCTGCCAGTGGTTTGAATCTATTTTAATTTTTAACTCTATAGAAGTAAGAAAGAGCACTATGTCTTGTAACAGTCTATTTGTATGTTCCAAGGTAGTTTGTATGTATAAGTTGCAATACTGATCAATTGAAAACAGAAACCGCATAAGTTTCAAATGTTTGCTCTACGTGATACAAAATATGTTGGCTTGACAATTACAAAAGATTGGCTTATGTTTAACAAAGATTATATTGCGATGCAGTAGATGAAAGAGATGCAGAAAATGCACAAACAAAAAATTATTCAAAAACACAGAATTAATTCACACCAGAATGCTACAACATTCGTAAGTCAATTGATTGAATATGCAGAACATTACAAGGTGCCTCTATATAGAGGACTTTCAGTCATGGACCTTGATGTAATCTCTTTCCTCCTGTAGCTTTTGAGCATTGGCTTGAGATCTGTTAACTAATCAGTACCGAGATGGTTGTGTCAGGAAGTCTATGGGGCTGAAGGATTAAGATTTTATGTCCCATGGTCAGTCCTGCTTCAGGCTAACGAATGGTGAAGACAATCCCAGATAACACTGTTTTCCCTACATCCAGACCTGCTTAAGGGACTCTAGCTCAGAGTTCTTGGTTGAAATGAATTTGGAGAAACATTTTTTTTTATCAATTTGTGTTCTGTTATATTATGATTGGGAGTGCCAGGCAAATGACAGTTACAAAATTTTTAAGTTTCTTGAGACATCTTGTTGGAGCCAGAGGATTGGTAAATCAAATCAAGGAATTAGTCGATTATTAAAACTTATTTCTGATTTGGATCACATTAATTGTAACAGTGCATGTTATGATTTCCATGGGATTTGTCTGAATAATTTTACATGTTACTATTTAATCAATTTGCCATTTGTTGACCTCTTTAAGTGGCTTACTTGCAATAATTTGATCAAAATAATTTATTGTATATTTATGGTCTAATCAGAAAGGCACCATTAGTAAATGCAACAAGTGATATACACAAGGGCAAAGGATATAATAACAGGTTACAGTAAATAAGTCGAGCCATTCGACTTACTTTTGCTTTGCTAGATTCTTTGACCTCTGCCCACTATTTACAAGCATTGTTTGTAGGCAAAAATTGTGTTTTTATCTGTACAAAAAAACACTTACAATTGTAACTTGCAATCCATATTACCTATCAGCTAACCCACCCACTGTACCTCTCAAGGATGAAACTGTTTTCAAATTAAATGAAATTAAGGACGCGTACATAATAAAAGAAATGAATTGATTCAGACAGAAACGCTTTTTCAAAACAATCCAATTAATTTCAATGACAACTATGGGCATATTGAAAAAGAAATGCCGAGTGTTTACTCAGGGAACAAAATTTATATGTATATCAATTGATGTGATGATTGTGATTACTGGATATACAATTTTCCTTTTTTTTTTGAATAATTTTGCACGTTGCACATTATGTGGCATATATTTTTTTTAAACACCACATTATTAACATTATGGGTTGGATTTGTTTTGGTGAGGAGGATTTGAACTATACTAGGTGGATTATGCCAGTATGTGGCACCCTTTTTTCAATGGATTTATTATGTTCATTTAGACACACATCTGCCAGCCAAACTGTAAGTGGATGCATAGCTGATTGGAAGCTATCAGTTCTCCATTAAGACCTTGTTTGCACAAACATCATTTGCTAAATCTGCAAATTTTTCTTGAATTAACCTTCCACACCTCTTCGGCATGGTGAGGTGCAATTGCTGAATTATTAGTATTTTTTCAAGGCGTATCCACTATGAAATGCAGCAAACCATTTTTTTAAATCAACGACTGAAGCCATCCTGGAGACGACTCTCCAAACTCTAACGGTTCATCGCTTTTAAAACATTGTACATAAGTTTGTAGTATGGCTGGGCATTTAATAAGGTGTAAATTCATTCCAGTCAACTTCGAATGCATTTGATGGCTTCTTTTCGTAGCAATCCCTGCTCTAGTCTATCAGCGCTCTAGTGCCACGACATTTTATTGAGATCTAACAGAGATTTGATATTAACTGCGACTGAGATATTATTGTGAGGCATCATGAACATTTCAACTATTCCAAGAAGGTTAACCATTGATTTTCTTGAGCGATCTCCATTCTTTGTTGACTTGGATACAAATATCTTGTTGCGATTTCAGCTACCACCTTCATACGTGACCACTATAGATGTACTCGACATAAATAACATTGATTGCGAACTGATCTTTTTTCCTATATATTATCCTGTTGGTAGACAGATACTGAAGAATGCATTCGCAAAATGTCCACTCAACCATGCCTGTAATCAAAATGTCTAATTTATATTTATTTTGCATAGCTGTAAATATTTAGATATTTCTTTAACCGCCCCCTCATCGCCACCTCCAACGTGCTTAAATAAGTCGACTGGTAACATATAACTCCAACAACAACCTGGACAATTCGACTTAGAGCTAGGAGATTCTGAGGTACATTGATTTTATTCTGATCATCTCTCTCTCATTTTTATTGTGTACCTGTATGTTGTGCATCTCTTATAGCAGATTTTCTTGAGTAAGAATTACCAACTTAATGTACTGTCTGAAACGAGTGTTTCTTGATAATAGTTATATGACCCTCTTGAAGTTATTTTTGTATACATTGACATATTTATATTGTGCAAAGTTGATTCTGATTGGCCATTTTCCTGATAGATGTGCATTGTTTGATTTGATAAAGTATTTTTGAGTGGGAAGACTAGGTTTCTGTCTTGTCTGTAATTGCATTTGCTTTAGGGGAGCAACTTATGCAAAGGGGAGTGTTTTTCTTAAATTTTAGTCCTAAAATATAGAGGCTATTTCAATGGAGTGCCATCACAAAGATAACTTCACTTGAAGAGAATTAGTATCATATTGGATGGGTTATGTTGTCTACCCACAAAATGTTAATGTGTTTGTTTCTGAAAAGAATTCCCCATCCTTTATGCTTTGATGTATGTCCATACCCTGTTGCAAAGCCCTATTTTGGAAAACGTATAGGATGCTAGAAAACCTGGACGTGCTTTTCCTTTGGTAGGAATATATCTATGATTGACACATTATATGCTTCCCACCTAGAAATTATGTTTTAGCAAGTGGATCCTTTGGAAGGAATATATTAGTGGATGACATAATTGCACAAATCCCTTGGCCTGTTGTCAACAAATGTCTTATTTCAGATATTCGTCTGCTTTGCTAAATGGTTTTAGCTTTCTTTTCATGCTATTGTATATCCGTTACTGTTGACAGTGCATATGCAAAGGTGATAGATTGACAATCCTATGTACCTTTAGTTTTCTGGCTGATTTTGCGCTTAGAAACCTTGCGTAGAGGGAACGTCGTTATCTACAATTGTCATTTGAGCGTGATATTGGTCTCTGTCCTCGCCTAGTGCGGATTCCTTGAGTGTCTCGTCCCTTGCTAAGTGTTATATTGAGCCTTGAGTACTGAAGTTGTGTTCCTTCTGACCATCGTACAAATCAAGTGTGATAAGGTGGATTGGTTCAGTTTTGGGTACTCTTAAGTGGTCGCACCCTTCTAAGTGGTGTCCTCGTCTCATCATGCAAGAGGGCTCACCTACTTTCTTTGCTAGCAATTAATTATGTCTCCTGCCTCACAATGTGCCTCCACGCCAATCTCGAGCCTCTTTTCCTATAGAGCTGCATGCATAATCTTAAAGGTAATACTTAGATATCTCACTGGCCCTCAACATTCATCTTCTTGCCTGATGTATATACAATGGGTAGTTTGTAAACAAAATCAAATAATTCAGTCTAAGTTATATGCATTCAGTGAGGCTTCAGAGAATTGAAATCCTTGTTATAGTTTGCTTTTACCTTTTTTTTTCATGCTAAAGCTTGCATTTATAAGAGTACAATAGCATTCTTAATGGAAGTTGAAGTGGACTACAATTATAGTTCTTATACTTATAAATTCAAGCTAAAACCCTTTGCCCGTTTGGATACATTTCTTCTTGACACTAATATTACTCTAGTGAATCAAAAGTCCTCTTTCTTTGTATACATTGAAGTTGAAATAAATAGTTTTATAAATACCTTTTCAATAGATGCTTATATATATATGCTTACAAGTATTTGTATAGAAGAATTGGAATGAGTTAATTACTATTGGATGGGCAGTGAATGTAAAAGTTGTGGGTTGTAGTTATTAGTGTTGAATAAATTTCAATAAATTTCATATAGGATATGTTAGTAAATTTCATGTTGGAGTTAGCACCTAGATAATTGACAAGTTGATGTTACATTTTCCCATAGGATCTAATCGTTTTAAATGAAATTCCAATTTTAAATGGTCAAATTTATCTTCTCTTTTAGTATTGAAAGTGATATACTGTAGATTAATTATTTGCATTGATGATAAGTGAGAATGTTAATATAGAGTGTGGATTTTTAATTTTAATTGATTAGGTTTTAGAATTATGAAAGTGGAATTCTCTCACAAAGACTTATGTCTTTTCCTTTCTTCTTGTTTCCAAGAATCGTTTCTCTTCAGCTACTAGGCGCAACTTCTTTATCCTTTCACTATGCAATTTGTATTGTCTGATTTTCCTTCTCTTGTCTCTTGTGTTCTTCAAGAATCCGCAACTGCCCTTACTTCCTCTATAATCTACTTCCACTTTTTTCCATTAGATCCTTCTTTGTGCTTCATAATTTCCTTCTTCTATCCTGTGCCAACTTCTAACTGCCCATAAATTGTTCGTTGCTATCTTATCTAACTGTCTCTGCTTGTAACTGTTTCCCATGCAAGTGCATTTTGGTTTTATTTATTCATTTGTATTTTTACACACATTACCTTCCTCCTTCCCATCCACGGGTGTCTCTTCCCATGACGCCTTCAACACAGATTAGACGTTCTACTTTATGCTTGAAGAGCTGTGCAAAAGGTAGATCTGGGAAGTAGAATTGAGCATGAAGCAACCCTACAAAGGAATTCATTTTGACAACCTTTGTAGCACAGGTACAACAGACTTGTGTGTAATGCTATAAGTTAAGTCATTGCATGATTCCCATGCATTTCATATGCAGTGTTTGTTATCAAATTCACTCTATTCCTGAAGCTTAGTTATTATAGTCCTAGAAGCTACACCAGTATGCCCTACGTTGCAAGTAGCATTCTGTTAGGTACTACCATTGCCCTCAATCAGAGAATGAATTTGACCTTTTGAAAATAGTTCCTTTGCATAAACTATCTCACGAACTCCTTGTTGCCCATTTATTTGTGGGTACTTGAGAGATATGTTGTTGAATGAGAATATATCAACCCCTTTTGAAAAATTCCTTTTTTCCCAAGAAAGTAAAGAGATTTAACAGGATGCAAGTTGTCTGTTATTTGGGTCTTTTAAGGGTATTTTGTTTAAATAGCGCAATCTTATTGTTTCCTATTTGCAAATGTTGTCAATGATTTCATCTACTGAATTAGTTGTTTTCCTCATGGTTCCTTCAAATCTGATACGACTTTGTCACTGCTCAGAATACAAATGAGTATCTCGTTTTCATTTATCTAAATAACCATCCAAAGAGATGCAATTGAACTAAAATACAACTATTTAATCTTCATTATCATGAAGAATTTGTTCTTCAATGCAGAAGAATCCAAAGTATGGACGTAAAATTGATGGGAAAAAGGGTCATGCCTCCCAAACCTACACTCTTTTGTTTAAATCTAGGTTTCCTTTCTTCAAAATCCTATACATTTTTTCATGCTATTCAAATTTCTTGCTTATTTCTTTAAATCTATGTTGCAAGTTTTTTCCAATGATCTATCTTCAAAATGCTTAATTCTTGAAAAGTAATGCACTAAGAATAGGTTTGGTATTTTAATTTTATTATATATTTTTAGTTATTTTTCATTTTAATATTAATAAATAGTTTTCTATAAAGATATATAATGTTTAAATAAAAATATTTCTTTGTATACTTCTCAATTATGAATAAAAAAGCCAAAAAACAAACTTAGGCTTTTTTATATCTTTTGTCCTTTTTATTTATTTAATTTATATCTTCATTTTTTGATAGCTATTTTTTTTAACTATAAATGTACATTTTCTACACATTTTCTATATATTATGAATTGAATTTGTACATTTAAATGCAAATGTTATCCATTATTGTATTTAACATAATGACATTAGTTAACATTAAGTTCTTTTTTTACATTTACTACATCCAGGAATGGCACTCCCCAGTCAACATACTGATATAATTGAACTATCAGATAGTGACAACTCCCCTGAAATTCCAATTAGTTCACCTCTTTCAACCAATTGGGACGGATCTTTTGCAAACGTTGTGGATCTGTCAAATGAAATCCATGTCAATTGTTTTGACAATTTGAACAAAATACAAATAATTGTTAGAAATGTACATACTGTCCAAGGCTTCGAAGTGCAAGCAATGGAAGCGACACTACAAGAGTTCCATGAAACGTGTGAAAAACTTGCCGTATTTTGTACTTTTTTGAGAGAGATGCACGTGGATGAGGTTTACGGAATGGGCGGTGCTCCATACATAAAATGTGCTTTCCAAAACTATATAGATCGTGGATGAAAAACTTGTATTCTTCAAATATGTATATAGTTCAATTTTGTAATGCACCTACAAGTATTCGAAACTATGACTAGTGTCCTACCTTTTTGCATGAAGCTCCTACAATAAGTCTTACTTTCCTAGTGCAATGAACAAGGTTGTGTTCCTCGTAGTAAAAATACATTCCTTAAGTTCCTGAAAGGTTGTTTACTATGTAAATCAGATACTATATTTAAAAGAATCTATGTCATCTAATAACCATAGATAAATCATTTTTTGTACATGATGTAATACATATGCAATAGTATTCATACTTATCTCTCATGGTTTGGCTTGTACACTTTATGACATTTTATTACAGTATATGACATAAAAGACCACATTTGTAACATTCTTAAATTGTCTACAATAAGTGTTACTTTCCTAGTGCAACGAACAAGGTTATGTTCCTCGTAGTAAAAATACATTCCTTAAGTTCCTGAAAGATTGTTTATTATGTAAATCAAATACTATACTTAAAAGAATCTATGTCATCTAATAACCATAGACAAATCATTTTTCTATATGATGTAATACATATGCAATTGTATTCATACTTATCTCTCATGGTTTGGCTTGTACACTTTATGACATTTTATTATAGAATATGACATAAAAGACCACATTTGTAACATTCTTAAATTGTCTACACATAATTGTTATTATGAAATACAAAACAAGATATAAATAAACTATGTTTTCCTTTGAAGATTTCAATGCTTTATCAAATATGTTAACTATGTATTCCAATTTCATATAAAAAAAAATTACACCATTTATTTACTCCAAACTTGAAGCCTTTGCAATATTAGAATATAATTTTTATTTCCATTCAAAATGGCACTTATTTTGGACTGATTTTCTCAAGTTCTTCGTTATCCACTTGACTTATGCTCACCACATTTTGTACTCCTTATATCCACAGGAACAAATTTATTTCAAATCTTCCAATCCTTGTGACTACTACATATAGAGGTGCTATCTATAGGTATTTTTCAAACTCACTATCTTTGAACATCTTCATTGTTTAAATTGTATTGCATACTCTACATGCGCCTTTTAAAACTTTGTCTTCCTACAATTTTGTCTAGCTACTTAATAGAAACTGCATTTATTAGTCCTCGGTATTGTAAGTTTCCTTCTTACCATATTTTCTACAATTATACATTTACAGTGACTCTCTTTTATTTATATACAAATCTTTACGATACAAATTTATTTGAAAATTTCCCTTCATAATAAGTTGAAAAATGTTTACAAAACCTTTTTTCCCTTACCATATGTTCAAATTTGTTGTAGTTTTACATCACAAAACATAGTCTTGTACTTTTTCAAAAACACCAATAGCATTTTCCAAACTTGTACAAACTTACATCCTATTTTCCACAAATTTCCCTCTTTTGTGGCCAATTTACATTACCCGCATTCACAAATTAGCATTTTTCAATTTGGTCCCAAACTTATTGCTAACAAATTTAAATTTTCAAAAACCTAATTATCATATTTCAACATGTTGGTAGGCACATTTAGTACACTAAGTATGGACAAAACGATGGCAACATTGACTACAAATGCCATTGCAGATATTCTTGCAGCCATCTTTGGTTTGACCCTTGTTTTGCAAGTTGCATCCATCGACTCCATTCAACAGGATCACTCTAAACTTCTCAAATACCGTGTTGAACTTTCTGATGGTTTGCACACCCATCATGCTTTACTTCCTACCCAATTCAATGATCTTGTGTTGGAGGAGGCTCTAGTAAAAGGTTCTATTGTCCTACTTAAACAATATAGCTCGAAGATGTTTCACAAATTTATGTACGTCAACATACTCCCATAAACTTTTCCTTCTTTAAATTTTCCCCCTGCATTCTCTTACTAAATGTTTCACTTTACAAAATTGCAGGGCTATCATTATTGAAAACTTTGAATTAATTTCAAAGAATGCACCAATTGTTGGTACTCCAACTCCTCTCTTGCAATCTAGAAGCTCCCTCCCATCAAGTAGCTCTCTAGCCCCATTGGGATCCTCTCAATCTACAAACGATTCATTTGAAGAAGATGCTGAGCCTCAAAGTCAGAAGAGTATATCCCATTTTAATCCAATTCCCATAAAAATGTTAACCCCCAACCATAAGTATTGGACCATTGAGGGTCGAGCCTTGATGAAATCATCAATTCACAAATATAAAAATGCTAGACATGATGGAAAAGTTTTTGGATTTGATTTCGTAGACATGGTAGGCTCTGAAATTCATATTTCTTGCTTCAATGAACAAGTTGGAGAGTTTTACCATGCTATTAACTCTGATAGTCTTTATGTCATCTCCAACGGACGCATCAAAGTTGCAAACACAAAATATAGTAGCTCCACACATCCGTACGAAATAATTCTGCATAGCTCATCAACTGTAATTGCATCCACATCCTTGAACTCCACAATACCCACACATACTTTCCACATTAAAAGTATCCAATCATTGTCCTTGTTTCCTATCAATTCCCTTGTCGATCTCATTGGAATACTTGTAGCTATCTCCCTTGCATCAACTATTTGTAAAATAGATGGTACAAAGACAATTAAATGCACTGCTACAATTGTTGACATGTCAGCTTGTACCATAGATGTTACACTTTGGGGTCATCATTGCTATATTGATGGGATACAAATTGCTGATATGCCTGTACAGCCAAATCCTTATGTAATTTTGATTAAATCAGGACGTATTACCACGTGGTGTGAGAGAGGTATTGACACTATTTTCCCAACTAAAGTTCTAATTAACCTAAATTTAGCAGAGACCTCGGCCTTACAAACATGGTATGCCACTACAGATATTGCCAAGCCCTTTACTTCCTTGTCAAAAAAACAACTTTCTCCCATACAATTTGCCAATCCAGTCAATATCTCATCTCTAGCAGATAAAAGCATGCTTGAAAAGAAAAAAGTTTGCATAAAGGCCTCCATTTCAAATCTGGACCTTGACACCTTCTATTACCTTTCATGTCCTCTATTGGTGGACAATAAAAAGTGTAAAAAAAAGGTTTTGCAAACTTCCCCTACTACATTTTGTTGCCCAAAGTGTTGTAAAGATCTCCTGAAATGTGACTTTAGCTACATGCTCAAAGTGGACTTGAAAGATGCAAGTGGTGAACTCCTCAAAGTTACTGCATTTGAAGGTCCAACAAATTCATTAATTGGTGTTACCGCAGAGGATTTTCAGCTACTACTTGCTGAACCAGATACTGCTAAAGACATTTTGGACCATATTATTGGTAGCCAATTTTACATTGATTTGAGCATCCAAGTGATTCCCTTTGGTGGACAGGAAACACAAAGCATTGTTATTACTGCCATTAAGCAAATTTAAATGTTGCACTTCTCTCTTCTTACCAATATTGTAAACTCCACCTACCCATATATGTAAAGTTTATCAACAAATGAAAAGAGTTTTATTTTGTTATCAAAAACATTGCATAGTCACACATATACAAATATTTTCCTACATTTTCCTTCCAATTTGTAATTTGCATAGCTTATGTTCTCCTTCCTCGTCGCATTGATCATGGTTTTTCTCAAATTTAAATGAAAAGAACATATTTAAATTAACACTGTCCATATTTATTTACAACTTTATGTACATTAAAATTTCTATGTACAAATTTGTATGTATGTATCCTGTATATTGTACTTATTATCTCTCACAAATCTATTTCATTCCTTTTACCATCAGCATTTGCTATTATGGAGGCATAAAATGAAAGATTGCAAGAAATACGCTCTCGCCAAAATACACTGAAACGAAAACAATACCATGCAAGGAAAGATGATATTAACAAACAGAGACGTGAGGTCAATCAAACTCTTGTTTCTAGAGCCTCAACATCTACATTCTCTCCACCTCTTACTTTACCCATCCTACAAAGTATTGCACCTCCCCCACAAAATATAGTTCATCCTGCCCCAATATCGAAATGCACCCTTCGCCACTTTTCTCCCAAGAGTATTTCTCTGCTAGAAATAACTTCCGATCAAAGTTAGATAGCCTGTCAAAAATATCAACTTGTATGGTTTGCATGGAGAGATATCCAGGAATCAAAACTAGGCAAACAAATGGACTCACAACTTGTTATAGATGCATATCTGAAAAGAATGACCATCGGTTCTCAAAGTGGAACAACATGGACCCTGGTGAGCAACCTGTATGTTTACAAATTCTATCCCAAATTGAGAAAATGCTAATAGCAAGAGTTAGCCCAATACTTCAAGTTACCTATGCAAGGGTGGGGCAACTGCCACACTATCAGCTTTCCACAAGATATATTTGCAATTGCATCCTATTTGCCTAGGCATATTACTGACCTTGATATTCTAATAGTAAATAGGGTTCATGCGTTCAACTCCAAGGTTCCTTTAGTACGAATAGTCTCGATTGGCTTGATGTGATTTTCTTTGGTATTTCAAGGGACTTACAGTGGTGATAGTTGATAGCGGCCCGGCAGTTAAGGGCTTCACATGGTTCAAATGATTTAGCGCGAAAGCACAAGTTTCCTAGCAGCTAACTAGAAATTAACTGAATTTAAATGGGTGTAGGGCCTAGAAGTTTATGTTCTATCTAAGGATGGGACATGGGCCTCAGAGACTTCAACTAGATAAGCTTTGCCTCACGCCGGATAAGCTTCCACGAGCTGGTGCAATCTTCAAGGGAGTGACAAGAGGTTTTCAAATTATAACTCAACATGTAAGTACCATCAGAACGACGCATACAAACACATGAATCACAATCGAAGTTAAGTTTGTAATGTTTTCCAGTTGACCACACAAGGCAAACTTGCCGTTAGCAAGCCGCTAGTGTTATGGATAAAAATGAAGTTGCCTCGATTAACACCACAAATCCACAACTAACATCTACTTGCATGAAAATGAAAACTACTCTATATTAAGTTACTTCTTGATTCTACGTGAATTGGAAGGACGAAGAAGCCTCGCTAGCTACTCATAACAAAGAGGAGATCACCATCAATGAAAAACTCTTTTATTATGAAAGTGTTCACAACAACTTCTTACAAAGTATTCAAATGGAAGACTTTCCTTCCTTTTCAAACTATACTATGCTAAGCTATCAACTACACTATCAATCTCTCTGCTCTAGTCTCTAGTCTGATCTCTAAGCTCTACTGAGAATACAAATGAGGGGGGATACCCCTTTATATAGCTGGCCAAGTCCAACGGACGGTTCAGATTACAATCAAATGAATGGTTTAGATTAAGCCACCTCAGCCCTAACCCTAAAAACCGCCACGAGGAGTGGGGTAATAAATGAGCAATTAATAGCCACCATCTTCTAGAAGATTCCTGTTTTGAAACACATTCACATTGTTCTTGTTCTTCTTCTTGACTGCAAACTAGATAAGTCTGGTCAACATTGCTTCAATTTCTTGGATTGGTATGGCAGGCATGTTCTCAATCTTGAAATTTCAAGGCTGTAACTTTTAAACTTGTTTGCACTTTGAGTTGTACGAAGCACGCTGGAGAACATCTTTTGGGTCATCGAAGGACCTCACACTTGAGAGTAATTCCTCTATTTTGTTCTTCAATATGTCATGTTGTCGGTCTTCAATGCCTAGGCCTTCATCTTCTCCCCTATCCTGGACTTGAAAGATTTCTTGTCTTGAACTTAAACATTTCTTCTCTGCCACTTGAGTAGGGCACATACTAGGCCTCAACACTTAGCCATTTCTTGCAACTTTCTTCTTTCATGTTTTGGGTGCAACTGAGATTTCGTGGAGGAGCCCGAAACACATAACTTCATCCCTCCCAAGGTTGCAATGTTGTTTTGGGTTGTTTGCTCCATCACCCAAGTCATCGTGCTCTGACCTCCATGTTCATCCTGCAAAACAGTCAAAAGGAAGAACATCAAAACACTTCTTAATATAAATTTACCTTACTCATCTGATTTTCATGCTCTGATCTTTGAGGTTTGAGTGATCTCTTCATCTGATAGGGTTCATCATTTTCCTCCAACACAACTTTTGCCTTTAAATTCCTCTTGCCTTAGAATATTTCCGCATTATCATTCATCCCCCTTAGAGCGCATCTGGAGACTTGAGCTTCCGTTTTCATTTCACTGGCTGAGGCGTTCACTCTGACATTTCATCCAACTCTGGCTCGAGAAAATTGCTTTCATCAGGAACCTGATCAAAAATCATCTAGTCATTCAATTTCAAATTCATCACTTAAGGCATTTTATCTTCAAAAACATCATTTATTCCTTGCCTAAGAAATTTTTTTAAATTTTCCCCTTAGAAAATTTATCAATCTGGTGCCTATCAAAAATCTTCACCATGGAATCCTTGGCAAGCTGTGGAAGACTTTGAAATCAATTCCTCATCGAAGACGTCCAATACCCAGAAGAAAATTTCCTTCAGAAAGCATCAAATTCATGTGTCTACAAACGAAGGGGTACTTTTAATTTTTTGAATTTCAACCTTAGAAAAATATTTGTCAATCAAAGTCTATTCTTATTCTTCACATCCGGGTGAA
Organism: Sequoia sempervirens; assembly: GCA_007258455.2. Classification (NCBI taxonomy): domain Eukaryota; kingdom Viridiplantae; phylum Streptophyta; class Pinopsida; order Cupressales; family Cupressaceae; genus Sequoia; species Sequoia sempervirens. The sequence continues at coordinate 2,287 of VDFB02180662.1, read as the reverse complement.
TTTTCTTGCCTTTTGACACTTAGGAAAATTTCAAATTCATCCTCCTGCCAGCTGGGCGCATTTTGGACTTTCTACTGCCATTTGCATACATGCCTTAACAAATTTCATCATCCTCTCAAGTCTGGGCGTATTTTCTCTAGAGAAGGTGGAATTTCAATACTAGGCATTTTTCAAAGAGCCAACACCTTTGGGCGCATATAGCTAGGGGTCAGGCAATTTTATAACTTCGAAAATTTTCAAGCCTTCTTTTCCAAGTTGGGCGCGTTTTAGGGGGGCAACATGAACCTTCAACAACAATCCTCAAGTCATCACCTTAATGGGCGCATTTGACATTGTGCACTTTCATTTTCAAACACTAAGAAAAATTTCCACTACTTCAGGTTGCTAAGGCGCATTTAAGGATCTCTACTTCCATTTTGTGAAACTTAGCATATTTTCTATCTCCACCTCTTGATTTAGGCGCATCTCCACCCTCGAGCCTTCAATTTTCAACACTTAGGCGTTTTCTTACCTCCCTTCTTGAGTTGGGCGCATTCGAGGGTATCTACCTTCAATTCCGATGCCTTAGAAAGATTTTGAGTCACCTTCTTTCCTTTAGGCGCATTTGGACCCTTCAACTTTCATTTTTTTTTTACACTTAGAAATTTTTTCCATGCTTCTTCAAGTGTAGGCGCATTCACCACCTTGAGGTTCCATTTTCCATCACTTAGAAATTTTCACATCAACTCATCTTTCATTCCCTCTCAAGGGTGCATTTAGGGGGAGCTACTTCAAGTTTGGAACACTTAGAAAAAAAAACTCCAAGTATCTCTTTCTTCCTTGGGCGCATTTACCTAGGCAAGCTTCCATTTCACAATACTTAGACAAACTTCAAGGCATCTCCCAAACTAAGGCGCATTTACCACCTTTAGCTTTCAATTCTCATCACTTAGAAAAATTTTAGGTTCCTCCACTATCCTTGGGCACACTTAGCTAGGCCTACTTTCAGCTTTCAATACTTAGAAATTTTTTTATCAACTCTCCTTTACCTTGGGCGCTTTTGAAGTGGTTTGCTTCCAATTTCATATGCCTTAGAAAATTTTCTTGCCTTCTCAACTTCTTGGGCGCATATGGAGTGTCCAACATCAAAGTTTCAAGCACTTAGCTAAAGCTTCACCCCATCCACTAGCTTGGGCACACATAAGGTAGTGAACTTTCAGTTTTGATGCCTTAGAGAAATTTCTAACTCCTCCTCTAAGTTAAGGCGCATTTTAGAGGGTGTGCTTTCATTTTTCATACTTAGAATATTTTTCAAGTGCCCCTCTTTACCTTGGGCGCATTTGGGGGTTGGTACTTCAAATTTTTAGCACTTAGAATAATTTCCCATGATATCTCCTCCCAAGGGTGCATATAGGGGGTCTAGCTTTCAATTTCAAGCACTTAAAAACTTTCATGATCTTCCTCTTCTTCCCAAGGCGCATATGAGGGGTTGTGCTTCAAATTTGAAGGACTTAGAAATTTTCAAGACCTCCTCTTCTCCATGGGCGCATATGAGGCCTTGAGCTTCAAATTTAAAATACTTAGATTTTTTTATCAACTCTCCTCCAAGTCAAGGCGCATCTAGGGGCTTGAGCTTCAAATTTGAAGGACTTAGAAACTTTTCAATCACTTCTTCAACTTTAAGGGCACATTTTCATGTTGGAGCTTTCGATTTCACATACTTAGAGAAATTTTCAATTCCTTCAAGCTTGCAAGGGTGCATTTTCATGCTGGAGCTTTCAATTTCACAGACTTAGAACTTTCCTCAGCTGCTCATTCATGCCTTACTATATTTAGTAAGTTCTTGGTTTTCCCTCTTTTGGAGCTCAGATTGATTTGAAATTTTAACCACAGGATCCTCATGACCTTGTTAGTTTGTTCATACTGCTATCTTGGGCTGACCTGCTAAAAATAGTATTTTTATGAAGGTGGTTTACTATTTATAGCAACTGCCTGTTTCTGAGACCTCCACACCTCCATTTCACTTGAAATTTGAATGACGTGCTCCTCATCAGATGACTTGCCCATTCACACCGGCACCTGCTGCTGGTTTACTATTTTTAGCCAGTTTCTGGAACACCTTACTATAAATAGTAAGTGCTCTGATTACCTTCAAATTTTACCGGTGGATAGCTTGAAAGATGCTGATCGCAGTGGGATACACCGGTTTTCAAAAATTCTGGCATTTTACCTCTCATTTTGGGTCCCGAAGTTGGAAACCCTATTTTGACTTGCATGCATATCAAATGACCTCCATTTGACCTTGTTT
>VDFB02180661.1:0-16119 GCA_007258455.2 Sequoia sempervirens | reverse complement strand
AAAAATTGTACAATTGAAATTTATTTCCCTGTATTAAAAATATATTTTGTATGCAATATATATATGTATATATATATAGATATCAGATATATATAGATGTATACACATATATATAAATAAATGTAAAGAAAGTATAAGAAAAATTTAATTTAATTAAGATTCATATTTTTTGCCATATTAAATTTGATTTGAATAATTAAAAAAAAAAGGCAGACTGGGTGATGGTTCGGCCTTGGCCGTACCCACCACCCAGCCGGCCGTGGTTGGTGCGGCAGCCTACGACTACCACAACAGTCCTTTAGACTGCTGTGACAGTCCGTAGACTGTCCATGACAGTCCGCCGGACTGCTGTGACAGTCTGTAGACTGTCCACGGTAGTCCGTCAGACTGCTGTGGCAGTCCATGGACTACCTGTGGCCGGATGGCCGTAATTTATTTCTTTTATTTTTAATTTCCAACGGGTTTCAAATAGGCGTTTAATTTTTAAATGAAAAATCTTTTCTTTAAATGATAATGATTAATATGTATTTAAATATATATATATATATATATATATATATATATATATATATATATATATATATATATATATATATATATATATATATATATATATATATATATATATATATATATATATATATATTTAATTATTTATTAATTCTTTTAATGATGTTCTGTAATTCATAATTGCACTGTTAAGTAAATTTTAATTACTTCTGTTTGTAAACAGAGTTCTTCTTGTTTCTGATATGAATAAAATAAGATTGTATTATAGTGAAAACATGAAAATAGAAAGGAGTCTCTATTAATTTAGTAAATTATAAATAATATAGTAAAAAAAGGAGATTTGTGAATATATATCAGCATTGATCATTTTATTTTAAAGGTGTATATGGTGGAAATAGAATTTAATATAGAATTGAATAAGTTATCTTTTTATTCTTATTTTGTGAAGTTGTCTTGTAGACTTGTTGGATTCCTAGAAAAGATCTATTCTCTTTCTACTTTCCCTCCTCGAAAAGAATTAAAATATATAGATTTGTAGTGGTTTTTTTTTTAAAAAGGTAGTTATGTGTGTGAATTATTTAGATAGATTTAAGATTTTAAGGTAGTAAGTTCTATTATGTAGTTTAATTATTCAGAGTATTGTCATTATTATCATTTTAAAGTATAAACAATTGATCTTAAATGGGTTTCACTTTGGAAGTGAGTGTAAGTTAGTATGATGAAAGGAAAATGGAAATAATGTTTTGAACATAAGTAGTTATGAAATGATAATGAGTTAACTACCCAGATATTAAGTAGTTTTCAATTATGTTGTTAAATGAAAGGGGAAATTTAAATGTGTGGGCAAGGTTAGAGATTGTTTAGGATATTCTCAAATTGGATAGTTTATTGGTGAAAAGGGATTTTAATCTTTTGGAAATTGATTTCCTTTATATTCATTTAATGGTTGATTTGTAAGTTCTCTTTATGGATAAGTATTTTAGAATACTTGTGATGGTTATCATGAATTGTTTTAGTATGGGTAAGTTGTAAAGTTATTTAGTTCTGGTCGTTAATTGATTTGGTTAATAAATATTGTTCTCGATTGAATTTTTGGTTGTTGTTTATTATGTAAGTGTTTTTGTGGAGTTGTGAGTGGTTGAGTATTTAAGGTGTTCTTAAATTTGGTACCTTGGATGGCTGGTTGCATGCTTTTACCTCTGTTGTTGAAGGATTGTTTTTGGATGGTTCCATGTTGGTGTGAATGCCTTTGGAGGTTAGTTTTGATTCAAGGAATCCTTTGTCATTTAATTTGTGTTTCAATGTAAATTGGGAACTTGTATTTTGTTGATGAGTTATGGGTACTTGATCTTCTTGGATTTTTGATTTATTTTGTATCAAAGTTGTTTATGTAGTCTGGATGGGGTTGTTGATCTTATTTTAATGTATTCTTTCATTATATTTGGATTGAAAATAGTTCTGGTGACCTTGCAATTATTATTGTCATTGCTATGTTGTTGATTTTATGAAGGTGATTTGTGTACCATTATAAGGGGGTTCTTGTGAGGAGAAAATTGAGGTCTCTCGTGGAATGCCTGGTTGGTGGCTTTTGGTTTCATTAAGTGATTTCGTTGAATTAAAGGTTGATTTTCTTGTGCGTTTTCCTATTTGAGGTAACACCATTGTTGATTTGTGGATGGGTCTTGATGAACCTTTCCCTTTTTATTCCTTTTCTTATTTACTCGCATATTTGATGAAATTTTATCCTTGTGTTGGAATTATTGGAGAAATACTCATGTGGCTTCACTTTACCTTTGCTTGTGGGTTTTCATTCTTTTGGCTTCGAGAGGCTTGAGATGATTGATAATTGATGTTCTCTCCCTTTATGTGCCTTTGATGTGGCAAGTATTGTGGTTTCATGATTTTGAAAGGGTTGTACGAGAATTGTTGAGACTTTGGTTTTGTACCTGTTAGGGAGATGGGTAGTGCCTCGCATGCTTTTATGTTGTGATTCTTTGTTCAAATTATGATGGTAAAACCCTTGTTTTTTATGTGGTTGGGTCCCTAGGGAGAGTGGTTCCTCGTGGGGGTCGATTCCCCGTTTAAGGGGAAGGGCACAGGATAACCCACGAGTGAGTTGGAAATCAAGTGAAAACCTAATAATTAACTTAGGAGGGTTGGGTAGTAATATCATTATAAGATTTAAAAATGGGTGCCTCGTCTTCATTAGTGCTTTCGCAGACTAATGGAAGGCTGAGAAGGCCGTGGTTGGCAAGGTTGTGACCTCGTCTTCACGAGAGGTCTACGGCTCCGCATGAGTCACCCTATGGACTGACGCCTCCAGTTGGGAGGAAGGGCACATGATAGCCATAGATGGGGGTCGGTGCCTCCAGTTGGGAGGAAGAGCACAGGATAACCCATGTAGGACTATGCGATGACACTCTCCCCTAGTTGCCCATGTGTTTTACTTGTTTGTGTTCCTCTAGAAGTAGGTTATGGGAGTTGGTTTAGATTGTTGATAGATGGATTTATATTGAGTTGTGATTATTGCTTTGATGCATCTTTGGTGTACTTGTGTGATCTCATTGATATTTGATTTATGACCTTGTACTTTTATGGTACTGTGTTATGATGTTATTATATTGTTTTATTGCAATTTGGAATTGTACTATGTTTATTAATTCACTTTGATTTGGAAGTATTTCATGATCATCCTTTGGTTACTTATTCATTGATCATTGCTTTGATTTATGTGATGGGTTTTGTGACTTTAAGTTATAATGTTGACTCTTGTAATCCTTGAGTTTTATGATACTTTTGTATGGTGTTGAGTCTTGTGGTTCCTTGCTTGGATGTTCTTGGTTGAGGTCTCTTTCTTGTTAGCTCCTAGCATGGGGGGTGGGTCTTCGAAATCACATGGTCAGGTGGAACGTGGTAAGCACCCCATTGGGTCCCCAGTTGAGGATCGAGAGGTGCGGATTGGTGCGGTTGCAGCGACTCCAGAGTTGTACTTGTCTTGGAGCCAGTTATGATGCTTTGTATTCATCTATTTATTTGTATCATGTTATCTTGTGTATGGTTTCCATTTATGTTTGGAAACACTGTTGTATCATTGTACCTCTAGAACATTATATTGTAATGTAATGTTAACTTGGTGTGGATATTGGCTATGGCAGTTGTTATTCAATGTGTTAAGTTAATCATGTATATGTTGCAATTACATACACAGATGGTTTCTTATCAATGATTATCATGTATGTGTTATATTTGGTAATATTTATTTTATTATGGATTATATCTTTGGCTTTTATTCTATATTATCGTCGTGTGGATCTAAGTCACGTAATGACTCCTCGTGTACCCCAAGGGATGTATGTGTTAGTGAAATTTACTTAAATGAAATTCATGTCATGACTTAATGTGTATTACATGTATGTTATGGTTACTTTTAAAAAAAAAATTGTGCAATAATTATTGTTTAATTGTCCTTTGGGGTTCACACGATGGGGCGTTACACAACCCCTATCATGTCAACAAATAAGTTTCTCTGTAGAAAGATATAGACCATTGAATTTTAGTGGTATTCAAGGTTTCCCAAACCTTGTTCCTAATGAAATTAGGGAACGCTTGCCAAAGTTCAAAGAAAAAGATTAAAATCAGCAACTCCACATCTAGAAGAATTTTTTGATTTGATAGGATATTTTGAGACAAGTCATGAAGATGTTTTCATGAAGTTCTTTGTTCAATCTTTGAAGAAAAATTCTAGAGATTGGTTTCCATAATTACCAGTTTGTTTTATCTCTTCGTGGAATGAGTTATTGGCTGCATTCATAGAATAGTTTGGAGAATGGATTAATCCTCATTCAGTAAGACAAAAACTTGATGAGGGCACAACCCGAGACTTAGAAAATAACTCACAAACAAGAGAATAATTTTATTATTCAGAAAACAGAGCTTCTTACATGTAGAGGATCTCAAATCCCCAAGTTCTACAACACATGCAAGTTACAGAAAGCTACAGAATCACCCTTTCACAATATGCGAGCTTGTCCCCAAAACATTACCCAAAAATTAGAAACCCACCCATAAACATAGCTCCTCTTTAGTTTGGAGCCAAAACAACATTCAAATTTGAGTTTAGGCGGTTTTGTGCCAAAAAATTACAACTTGAAGTTCAATTTTCAAAAGAACATTTGCAATTGTATCTTCCAGAAAGTGTGCCAACTTCCTGATGCCATAACTTTTGATCCGGGACTCTGATTCGCGAACCATTTGAACTGTTGGAAAGGTCTCAAAGTCAAGAACGTGCTAAAAATATGCTATTCCAATTTCAAAAAGTTTTGGGGCCGATCCAGGAACTCTAAGTTCCTCAAATCTAACTCAGAAGATTTTTAGGTGCAAATCTGGGAAACTAAAACTATAATATCTTTCAACCCAGGAATAGAAAATGAAAACCATAAATTGGGAATTTCATTATGATGAAAAGGGTATCCAAAAATGTAAAACCATCTAAAAACTAAGAAACTTGAAATTTAACTATTTTTGGGTGATGCAAGATTGCCCTTACACCACTAGATGCTCCTGCATCTGACACCCAGGGTAATTTGAGAAGTGACCCCATCACATCACAGATGGTTGAGGAAAACCAAAATGGTCGACCTCTACCTTAGGAAACTAGGATGAGTCTTCAACAAGCCTTCCTTTCCATTTCACTAGATATTCTTCATATTGCCTGTTCCTGGTACTCCTTCCTACACGACTATCCAAGATTTCTTCAATCTCCTTCATTTCTGAAGTAGGTGCAGGAATCCCACACTGTTCCATCATTGGTACTTCCTCTGCACTACCTTCATGATACTCTATCAAATTTGAAATGGTGAACACAGGGGAAATGTTGAATCCATCCGGAAACTCTACCTCATATGCATTCCCGGAATCATGCCTCTTCAAAATTTTACAGGGACCGAACTTCTTCATCTTCAATTTGTTATATGTTCCCGCTGGAAACCTTTCTTTCCTCAAGTGAACCATCACTTCATCACCAATCTGAAACTTCTTATACCTCCTCTTCTTATCTGCCTTAACCTTATACTGCATATTCATCTTTTTAATATGTTCTCTTACCTTCTCATGTATATCCTTTATGTGTTCTGCAAAATCTTTGGCTTCAGCACTTATTTTCTTCTCTTGGTCCATCTTCCTCAATTCTGGAGTTGTTCTGGGGCTACCTCCATACACAATCAGGAATGGTGATCTACCAATGCTTCTATTGATAGAATTGTTGTAAGAAAATTCTACTTGGGGTGAGATCAAGTCCCATCCCTTGGGTTTATCTCCTACCAAACATCTCAGTAGGTTACCTAGACTCCTGTTAACAACCTCTATCTGCCCATTTGTTTGTGGATGGTGTGCAGAATTGAACTTCAACTCTGTCTTCAGCTTCTTCCACAAGGTCCTCCAAAAGTACCCCACAAATTTGGTGTCACGATCTAAAACAATACTCTTTGGCAGACCATGTAGCCTTACCACCTCTTTGAAGAACAAGTTAGCAATGTGGACTGCATCATGGGTCTTGTGACATGGAATTAAATGTGCCATCTTAGAAAACCTATCAACCACCACAAAGACTGAATCATTCCCTCGTTGTGTCCTTTGCAAACCAAGAACAAAGTCCATACTTATATCCTGGCATGGCCTCTCTGGCACAGGTAAAGGCTAATATAAGCCTGTATTTTGGCTCACTCCTTTAGCTATATGACATACCTTAAAGCTTTGTACAAACTTCTTCACATCCTATGACAACTGAGGCCAATAATAATGCTCACTGATAATGGCAATGGTCTTATCCTGACCAAAATGTCCTACCATTCATCCACTATGCTTCTCCTTTATCAGGTTATCTCTCATGGAACTCCTCGGGATACATAATTGACTTCCCTTAAATAACATGCCATCCTGGATTATGAAATACAGCCACCTTGTCCTGTCCACTGTAATAGGTTCCTTGCAAGCTTTCCAAGCCTCTGCAAAATTAGGATCTTCTGCATATAGTGTCCTAAGTTCATTGAACCCAACCACTTCAATCTGCATCTTTGTCATCAATGTATGCCTCCTACTTAAGGCATCTACAACCCTATTTGACTTCCCACTCCTATGTTTCAAAACAAAGGTATAACTCTACAAAAACTCTACCCATTTCGTATGTCTCTAATTTCATCTTCCCTGACTATTTAGGTACTGCAAGGCCTGATGATTAGTATATAGAACAAATCCCTTTGGTAACAAATAATGTCTCCATTTCTTTAATGTTTGAACTATTGCATAAAATTCCTGATCATATATAGAATACTTTCTCTTGGCATCATTTAACTTTTCACTGAAATAGGCAATGGGCTTACCTTCTTGGCTCAACACTACTCCAATGGAAAAACCACTGGCATCACAATCCGCCTGAAACACCTTGTTGAAATATGGGATGGCTAGAATAGGTTGCTCTATCACCTTCTACTTCAATAGTTCAAAACTTTTTGCCACTCCACTGCTCCACTTGAATTCTTTTCTATCCCCTCTCATTGTTTCAGTCAGGGGTCCACAAATACTACTGAAGTTTCTAATGAACTTTCTATAAAAACTAGCCAATCCATGGAAAGATCTCACCTCGGTAGTAGTTCTTGGGGTAGGCCATCCAGAATATCCTTCACCTTCTCTGGGTCCATCTTGAGACCTTCTGTTGAGACAACAAACCCCAAGTATACTAACTCCCTCTTCACAAAATTGAACTTCTTCAGATTAACCAACAGTTTCTCTTCTCTTAACTTCTCAAAGGCTCTCCGAATATGCATCAGATGCTCATCCAATGTCTTACTGAAAATCAAAATATCATCTAAATACACAATAAAAAAAACTTCCCAAAAATTCTTTTAGTACCTCGTTCATGAGCCGCATGAATGTGCTCGGTGCATTGGTTAGCCCAAAAGGCATGACTAACCACTCGTATAGGCCCTCTTTGGTCTTGAAGGCAGTCTTCCATTCACCTCCCTCTCGAATCTGGATGTGGTGATATCCACTCTTCAGATCAATCTTTGTGAAGCACTAAGCTCCACTCAAATAGTCCATTAGGTCATCCATCCTTGGCAGGGGAAATCTGTACTTGATTGTTATCTTGTTTATGGCTCAGGAATCTGCACACATCCTCCACTCCCCATCCTTCTTTGGTGCTAGTACTGCAGGTACTACACATGGACTCAAACTCTCCCGTATCAAACCCTTTCTCAACAACTCTTGAACTTGTCTGTTCAACTCATCATTTTCTGCTGGAGTCATTCTATGAGCTGCCTTATTTGGAAAACTGGCTCTAGGAATCAAGTCAATCTGATGACTGATCTTTCTTATTGGTGATAAACCCTCAGGTACATTATCAGAAAAAATATCCTAAAACTCATCCAACATCCCAAAAACTTCTTCTGGAACCTTCTCACTATCCTCCTTACTCACTCTAGGAATCAATGCATAACACATACGCTCATGCTTCATACTTTCTAAAAAATTATTCCATCTACATAACAAATTCTAGCACTACTGCATACCTTTTCTTCGGTCTCCTTCAGGGGTTTCAACTTGTGACGAACCCCATCCTTTGTCAAGGAATAAGTGTTTGCATTGCCATCATGTATAGCTCACCTATCGAACTGCCACAGCCTCCCCAACAACATGTAACATGCATCCATGGGGATGATATCACAGAGTATCTCATCATGGTAGCTCCTGATCTTGAACTTTACTAGGCACTGCTCATTGACCAAAACTTTGTGGTCTTTCTGCAACCAGGCAATCCGATACAGATGCGGATGCCTTTCCCTTTTTAGCTTCAACTTTGTGACCATCTCTTCTGACACCAAGTTATCGGTGCTCCCACCATCAATAATGACATTATAGCATTTTCCTTCACACTTGCACCTTGTGTGAAATAGATTTTTCCTCTATTCTAGTTCCTTTTCCTCAGTCACCAGGGCTCTCCTAATCACTAGGGCTTCTCCCCTTTTAGCATCATTTGAATGTTCAGATTAGGCCTCCTCATCTGCATGCACAACCCTTCCATGACCTTTTGGTATTTTGTCTGCCCTTCCTTGGTGTTGTGGGCATTCATAGGCTTGATGCCCTTCTTCACCACACTGAAAACATGTTCCTCTGAAACCACCTCTTCCAGATCCTTGTCCATATCTCCCTCGTCCTCTACCTCTTTGATCACCACTATTTTGATCACGAGGGTGGTAGAAGTTGTCATTCCTTTGGCTTTGACTGATACCCACATCTTCACTTTTCTTTTCATCATCATTTCGGCTTCCTGAAGGTTTTCCATTGCCCCTTCCGCTTTGACCTCCTTATCCTTTTTGCTTGCCATCAAATCTTTTGTTCAGCTTCTCTTCCACCTTTAGAGAAAACTGATACACATCCTTAATGGTGGTCATTCTGACTAGGCTTAACTCCCCCTGAATGCTCGATCGCAACCCATTAAGATATCGGGCTACCTTCTCCTTATTGGCCTTTGTGTGACCCATTATGATGATTATCTTGTGAAAATCTTCATTATATTCTTTCAAATATCGGCTTCCTTGCTTCAACCCTTGCAATTTCTTCAATAGATCTAACTCGTAGTCCACTGGTATGAACTGATTCTTCAGTTTCTCTACCATGCGATCCCATCTGGTGATATTTCCTTTTCCCCTTCGATTTCTTTCCAACTGGATCTCTTTCCACCAAATACTGGCATGGCCCTTCAGCTTGATTATTGCAAACCTAACCTGATATGTTTCCTCTATTTCCTCATACTCAAAATATTCTTCTAGCTCATTGATCCAGTCAATCAACTCTTCCGGTTCAGCTCCGGAATAATGGGGACTTCTGCTCGGGTCTTTTCCTCGATTTCGAAATGGCCCTTATTAGCCACATTTGTCTTGATCAATTACTTCTTCTTCCTCTTCTACTTCTGAACCTTCTTCCTCTCTTCATCCTCACTTTCTCCCTTGGGTTTAACCCTCTTCTCAACTACTCTTGTAACGTGGCCAATCTGTCTCTGAGGGCTGCCGCTGCATCTCTTCCACCAAAGATTTCTACCACCTCGACCACCTCTGGCACCACCATGCCTACTAGGCATCACTCTTGGAGGCATCTTCCCTGACCTCGACCCACAACCACGGTCTTGGTGCAAACTGCCTCATGATCGGCAGTCTATCCATACGCTCAAGAAAACCCACTCTGATACCACTTGATGAGGGCGCAACCCGAAACTTAGAAAATAACTCACAAATAAGAGAATAATTTTATTATTTATAAAATGGATCTTCTTACATGTAGAGGATCTCAAATCTCCAAGTTCTACAACACATGCAAGTTACAAAAAGCTATAGAATCACCCTTTCGCAATATGCGAGCTTGTCCCCAAAACGTTACCCAAAAATTAGAAACCCGCCCATAAATAGAGCTCCTATTTAGTTTGGAGCCAAAACAACATTCAAATTTGAGTATAGGTGGTTTGGTGCTGAAAAATTACAACTTGAAGTTCAATTTTCAAAAGAACATTTGCAATTGTATCTTCCAGAAAGTGCGCCAACTTCCCGGGGCCATAACTTTTGATCTGGGACTCTGATTCGCGAACCGTTTGAACCGTTGGAAAGGTCTCGAAGTCAAGAACGTGCTCAAAATCTGCTACGCCAATTTTAGCAAGTTTTGGGGCTGATCTAGGAACTCTAAGTTCCTCAAATCTAACTCGAAATATTTTCAAGTGCAAATCTGGAAAACTAAAACTGTAATATCTTTCAACCCATGAATAGAAAATGAAAACCGTAAATTGGGAATTTCATTATGACAAAAAGTATATCCGAAAATGTAAAAGCATCTAAAAACTAAGAAACTTGAAATTTAACTATTTTGGGGTGATGCAAAATTTCCCTTACACCATTGGATGCTCCTGCATCAAAACTTAATAACATCCAGAAAGAAGAGGATGAGTTAGTTCCAACTTTCAATCTCAGATTTTCAAAAACATTAAGTGACATTCCTGAAAGCATGAGACCAAATGATGTAGTATGTGTGATTATATACTTTGATGAATTTGATGAAGAAATGAGTTATCTACTAAGATATAAAGAACCTACAACATTACATCAAGTGTATGGGTATGTGCAGGATTATCATGGAAAAAACGGGGCCTTAAGTGGCAAAAAATTCAAATAAATCAGAGTTAGACAACTTGATGTAAAAATTTAAATAAGTTATATATATTATATCAAAAATATGTAAGAATATAATCTGTAGCAAATTAAATGTAGTTTCTAAACTACTAGGTTTATTTTAAAAAACAAATCTATTTGGTGAAAATTTGAAATTTCAATCTGATGAGTACTTAAATTTTAGGGAAGAAAATAAAGTAAGATTAATGCGATAGAGCCACCTAACCACAATAAAATTATAATGTTTTTTATAATATTTTAGACATAAGTAGAGGACTCATTTCTCGTCGATGCATTATTTTTTTGTATTTTTTTTTTCTAAGTAAATAATTAATTATGAATTTTGTATTACAATAGCTTTAAAAAAATATAAAATCGTGTTTTCCTGACCACCTTAACTTGGCCAAAACTTCATGAAATTCATTTTTTTAATCCTATAGTATGGAAAGCATAGAATGTGATGCATGTTTTCGATTCAAAGAATGTGATACTATTTGAAAGCTATAGATTTTTTTCAATTAGCCTATCAATCAACGCTTTAGTCATAATTCAAATAGAAAATGAAGAATAATTATTTATTAAATTCAAAGCAAAGCATAATTTATATTGGTGGAAAACTAAGAATCTCCTTTAAAACCCTTTTCATTTCATCATTTTTGGGTAAAAAAAATTTATCAGCCACATACCCTACAAATACCAATCATATTGCCATGTTTTGGCCCATCATGATCCTACACATACCTGTATCAAATGGTCGTGGATATTGAGAACAATATGAAATATTCAATAATGAAAGGATACATGGTTGATAGTGTTTGTTATTCTAGCACACCTCATGCAAATGGAATTTGCAAATGGAATTCATGGATCAAACACTATAAATTATTTTCAAGAGGGTAATGTTGTTGTTGTTCTGATTTATTCATCACTACAACACACAAATCATAGTGAACTCCAAGTTGAACATAAAAAAAATTTGAGCAACGTTGATAAGATATATTTTGTTCAAGAATTTTCTAACATAAAGGGGCACAAGGGAGAATCACACTATGATTTGTTCTCAAGATTTTTGGATGCCTTGTTGGATGTCCCCAAAAGTTTCAGCCCTAAGGATTCAACATGCATTGATTTATTTTATGAAATCTTTGAGCCAAGGCTGAGTACCTTGCCAAAAAAATTGAAACCTCACAATTTTTATTAGGTACTTGATTGGATGAAGAGTTTTGAAGGAGCCCAAAGTAATTATGTACAAAATGTGATGTCTCAAAATGAAGATAGCAACCATCCCATTGAGAAAAATAAGAACATGATACACAAAAGTGAAAAGGGTATATCAAAAAATGAACATCCATCTTGTTGTATGGATGAAGATAGTGATTGCAATCAATCCACAAGTAACATATATGCTGATCTATATACTAGTGATGAAGATAAATATACATTTTCAAGTGTTGCTGATTTCTCATCACAAATCAGTGATTGTGATCTTGAAAATGAAGTTTTAAGCATTCATTCCAAAAATTTTGAGCATAGTTTATGTATTGATGAATTGGCTGGTGAAGAGGATCATGATGAGAGTGAAATTTTTGATTGCTCTCTGTATCTAAGGGTAAATTTTAGGTGTGTTAGATGTTAGCAAATGAACAATGTATATAAACCCAAAGAACTACAAAGTACAATGAAAGAAAATATAGATGAAACGATTATACAAGTTAATCACCGAAGCCTCCATGATTCATCTTCGTAGCACCTCCCAACTTGTTGCAAATGTATTGCCCTTAGATTGAACGTGTGAGAAATTTGATGCCAAAGACTAAGTCCTACACAAGATTTGAAGGATTTAAATAAAAACTATGTCTATGCCTATGACAAAATGACTCTAAAATTCTAAATAACTCTAAGTGTTAATGCGTCAAAATAATGAAGTCTATGTGTGTGTAATCCAAAAATGTGAGAAAACTAGCGTTTTATAGAAAATGCAATTTTGAATGGACGAACGAGATCGAAAGTTGAGAAAGCCTAAAATCAGAGGACAAGATCTAATGTGACAATCCCTAATCAGGGTTAGGGAAAAATAATTAAGTGAGTGGTCAAGATGTCATATGAGAAAATCAAATCGGCGGAGGTGAATAAATGAGATAATTATTTAAAAAAATAAATATTTTCAAAAATCAAGAAGATAAAGACTACCTGATTTATGAGATTTGAAAAATCCAGAAGATAAGAGTTGAACTGAAGATTAGATTGGAAAATTAGGAATCTGCCCAATTACTTGATTTTTGGAAGAATGTTACCATTTTGAATTAAATTAATTCAAAATATGGATTTTGTGAGATAATAAATAATCGATTGATAGTTAACAATGTGATATCATTTTAAATAATTATTTTATTTAAAATGAAGGAAATGTTAATTTTGTCAATTAAATAATTAAAAATAATTATTTAATTTAGAAGATATGATTAATAATTAATTAAATTAGTAAATTCATTTAATTATGAGGATTAGTGACCTATTAAATAAATAAATAAGATTCATTTATTTAATAATCACGAAGAATAAACGAATAAAGATAATTAAATAAATTTAGAAATTTATTTAATTTGGGGAAGACTTAGACAATTAATGACGTATTTAATAAATAAATAAAATTCATTTATTTAATAAGCATGAAGAATAAAAGGACATGAATTAATTAAATAATTATGAATTATTTAATCAATAGTTGAATTTGGACCAAGGACATAATTAAATGTCATAATTATGTTAGGATGAAAGTGGTAAAAATAGAGCTTGCAGGCCTAGGTCATTTTTAAGTGTCTACATTTTGCCCCTTTTTGTCATAATGTAGCATGTCGCATTGTGACAAAGAAAATAAGTCAAAACCATGCCCCAGTGAAGCTATAGAGTTTGAATGCCCCTTCGAGAAAATTTTCAAATTTTGGGTCAGTGGCAGAAAAATTTGGGAAGGGTCTTGATAAGTCAATTTGATGAGCAGAAAGACAGTGGCGCAGATAGTTTCAGATTCTGACATGTTTAAGGCAACCAACGGGGTGGTCAAAGTTGGTCAAAAGAGCCTCCAGTAATAATCTTGTTGACCAATGCCATTTTGACTTTTATAAGTAGGTTGAAAAAGGCGTAAAAGTCAATTCATTTTCACTATTCACATTGTAATTTCAAGAGCTCAGAGTGAAGAGGACCTCAGCAAAGATGGTGATTCCAGTGACAGAGCACCACGGCGAGATCATGTAGACCTACAAGTGGCCAGAGGGTTTTGAGCCAGTGGTATGTACCCATAACCCTCTTTGTAATTTTTTTGTTTTGCGTGTTAAAATTAGGGTTTTAGTGTGAACAACAAATGCACCGCGACCCATATATGTGCGCATAATCCGCATTTAACTTCGCGTTCGATTCCTAGTGCAAGAGTATTTTAGGGGAGGCTAGGGATGTGTAACACATTTGACCAAAAGTTCGATGCATTCATCATATCAAGCTGCAATCGACAGTTAGAATGCCGCATGTGTCATTTTGCGACATAATCACCTATTTGAGCGACACATTCAAATGAAATAATGCATGTGTCATATTGTGACACAAGTGCTTTTATAAGACACAATTGAGTGACAGAATGATGTAATCGACATGTCGCAACGCATTTGAAGTATGAAATGATGCAACCTTTATTTTGTAATGCAAGTGCAATCAACATGACGTATTTGACATTGACTTTCACTACGGTTGATTTTGATGTTTTTCAAATTTGAAATGATTTTTGATGAAAATTGTCAAGAAGGTACTAACATGTTTGGCTTTGTGCAGAGACAGCTTGTGCCCATTTATACTCGAGACAGTAGGCCATCGACCTTCTGATTTGGTGATTAGTTGACTCCACGGGAGTGATGGCGATTGATGCGGCTAGGTCTATTCTATGCTGCCTATATGCTTGCTATTAGGGAAAATAGGGGACTATTGACTGTGCTCTATGAGTGATGGCATTTTGGAGACACACTCCTTCCACCTACCAATAGGAGAGGCCATAGTTACTCTTGAGGATTTTTACCTTATTCTACGCCTACCAATCTAAGGAGAGTGGATAGTTTATGACCCTCGTCATGGCCATTGGACCTTCACAACTCACTATCGAGATGAGGGAGTAGGACTTGGCATCCAGGGTTATGAGATCCAGTGGAAGTTTATGGAGGAGCATTATGCTCGGTTTGATGCATTCCTAGCAACACTAATTGGTGGGATACTAATTCCCGACCATCGCAGACATGGGTTCCCTATTGGTTGGGGAGACATCATAGTGGGGATGAGACGAGATAGGACAGTGTATGCCTAGGGGCCTTGTTTGTTAGGTACACTCTACCACTAGCTTCATGAGGTTGCCTATAGGAGGGCAGAGAGTATTTCATGTGGCACCACACTGGTGATGATTTGGGCATGGGAGCATATCTCAATATTTCATTTGCCTACTCAGAGACCATAGTTGGCCGAGGGGATGCCCTATGTGTATTACTATGTCAGTGCTCTACAACAGACATGAATGGGAGAGATAGGTTGGTGGCATCACCGGATTGATACCATGGTGTCATTCATCTAGATACTATACAGAGACTACCACCAGTGGGATGATGAGGTGGACCATCTCAGCCTTTAGCAATAATATCACTACCTAATTGGGAGGACAGTGCAAAGCCAGCTGATTATATAGATGTACCTTCCATAGTGTGTCCTGTGACAGTTCGAAGAGCCACAGGGTGTACTTGCAGGGACAGTCGAGTATGCCCGATCTTCAAGAGAGTCAGCTTGGGGGCTAATGATTCTTGTAGCTTTTTACGAGCAATAGATTGATGGGCTACTAGCCCAACAGTGGGGATGGAGAGGTGGATAGGTAGATCCAAGGACCACTGCCAACGATGACTTATGGTGGGAGGCACATCGACTAGTGCCACTGACAGATCTAGATGGTCCAACACCTATGGACAGGAGGTCAGTTATTCCACATGCACCGAGAGTCAGGCGAGGGGGTAGAGATGGTGATAGAGGTAGACGTTAAGGGAGGGATGGAGGTAGGGGTAGGGATGGAGGCTAGGGTGGAGGGCAATATGGAGATGATGGAGATGATGGGGATGATGGAGGAGATGGCCGGAGATGGAGGAGAGATGGCCAGAGGTAGGGTAGGAGGGTGTGACTGTGCTTGGCCAGAGTGGCATTAGATGCTATCCCAGAGGTGGCTGAGGAGGGGGAGACAGAGGAGGAGTAGTCGAGTCAGGAGGGGGAGGAGGAGATACAAGAGTAGGAGCAGCCGAGCAAAGAGGGGGAGGAGGAGAGACAGGAGGAGTAGCCAAGGTCGAAGCAGGAGGAGAGATAGGAGGAGGATATGCAAGTGGATGTGGAT
>VDFB02180660.1:0-25659 GCA_007258455.2 Sequoia sempervirens | reverse complement strand
ATTCCTACCTCTATTACCAAAAATCAAGGCATCTCTAGATGCAGTTCCTTGATTTTTCCTTTGCATATCTTCATTGAGAAGATTTGTAGCAACATCATCAAAATTGAGTTTTGTTTTCCCAAATATGGAGGTGTTGATCACCATCGCTACTTCTTCCCAACTATTTGATAGAGAACATAGTAATATTATAACTTTTATTTTTTCATACAAATTGATATTTACTGAAACAAATTGGCCAATAAGAGTTTTGAATTCATTCAAGTTTTTTGACATGGTGTCTCCTTCCTTCATTTCCTAATTGCACAATTTTTTCATGAGATAAACATTGTTTGAAGGTAAGGAAATTTCACACATGTCAGTGATTTTATCCCATAATTCTTTCAAGTTCTTTTTGGTTGTGATGTTGAAGAGGACATTGTTGGATAATGAAAGAATAATTGCAGCTCTTGCTTTCTTATCTAATATATTCTACTACTCATCAAACATCGTGGTTGGCTTCTTTTCCTTTCCTTACAGTGCAAGTTAGAGATATCATCCAATCAGAAAAGACTTCATTTACACTTTCCACAATATGAAGTTCTCCCCAAAGAACTTCTCTATGTTCTTTTTATCTACTTCCTCCATTTCCCAGAAATTATCACAATTCTTGAATAGATACTTTACTAAGATCTGATACCAATTGTTGAATAATTTATAATAGACTAAATGAAAAAAAATATTCCAGAAATAAACTTAGAAATAAGACAATTCATAAAGATGAAAACATAGATATTTATAGTGCTTCACCAATTTGGCTACATCCACTTTGTAGTAGGGGAAATCTCTTTTATTATCTTTGTTATTTACATACATTTATAGCAGAAGCTATGTAACCAATGATGATATAATAAACAATTATATCACCCACTTTGGATAAGTCATTTGAAAGAAAGGAATATGAGCAAACAATGCAATTGGAGGATAAAACATAAGTGTTCATTGGGTTTCAATATCCGAAAGAAAATAGGATATGGACATATATCAAAGCATAGTGAATGGTGAATTTTTTTTCCAAGATGCATTTGCAACAACACTAGTAGGAACATATACAAAATATGGAAGCCTAGGCTACGCACACAAAAAATTGAGAAAATTCCTCAAAGAGATATCATATAATGGAATGCAATGATTTCAGGATATGCACCAGATGGGTTTGTTCTAAAGGATTTATAAACTCACAACCTAATATAAATTGGCAAGTGAAAAGCCAAATTCCATCAACTTCCCAATTGTACTCACAATATATGCCCAAAAATGGGTGCCTCCCTCCTCCATCCCATCGAAAACCCATCATAGCATAATTGAAAGTGAACTTTTTTTACTAATTTTTTCCCTTACAATTATGCTAGTAGGCATTTATGTAAAATATTGAAGCATAGAGAAGGCATGCCAACCATTTTATAGAATTCCATCTAGCCAACTACAAGCCTATGGAAGGGTTATCATGGCTTCATACAAACTCTCTAAATTTTTTAACTAAAACATAAGGAATGAATATGATTTTTAGCTCTAGGAAAATTTTAATAATATTATAATATTTATGTTCTTTTAATAATAATTAATTAATAGCTAGAGAAAAATAATATTAAAATAATGTATTCCTTATTTATCCATAGAGTTAGAATTCACGTCATTTAATACAAGTGAATTATAAAAGTAATTTTAGCATTAAGTAGTAGAGAATAGTTTTCTAAAGCAACTTTTAGGCCTTAGTAACAAAATTGAACTTCTATTTACTTGGAGATAATTGGTTAACTCAATTAATTAATGTTTCCATTGATACTGATTTTCATCTACATATATTTCAGTCAATGAAGCCTCTAATAATTTATGTTGGACTAAACATAAAATATAACCAAAAATTTAACAAGGAATTTTGTACAAAATTCTTGTGTTGCTACCCCACAAAACAAGCTCTATTAAGACTTCTCTATTCATAGCCAATATAATTGCTAAATCCAAGGAACAAATTTATAAGTTTTCAAGAGATGCATATTAATTGCTATCTAAACCCATCTTTCTATATGATAGAAGACAACAATACTAATGAAAATGATAAATACAATTCTTATCCCTTACATTCTAACTAAAATTTCTCATTACATCAACCTTCCCTTCAAAAGGGATTAAATACCAAAATTTTATGTTGTTGTTGAACAACCAATATCAAAGAATGGTTCACCAAGGTAAAAATTCTAAGACATTAAACTCGCAAGCCCACAAATAAAAGCCTTGGACATCATGCTTTTTTTTTACTTAGCATAAAACATTGTGACTAATAGAAAACTATAGTATAAAGAGAATTGATTATAGAGACTTTCCTAATTGCCAAGATACCTTCACAAAAGTGCTCCCAATTCCTTTATCCTCACCATGCATCCACCATCCCAACCAAACCAACCACCCTACCATAACCAACCAAACCACCTAAACAAAGAATTATTATAGGTATTAATAGATTAACATTAAGGAGTACATTAAAAAATTGTAGTGGTGGATTCTATAATAGGATGGGTACTTTTGGCTAAATTTAGATACTTTTAAATTATTATTTTTAACTAGCCTTCATTCGGGCACCTATAGTGGCTGTGAGGAATTTGAAGATGGTGCAAACTAGAGTTCTCATCAAATTTATCTCAGAGATTCTAAAATATTTTTCAAAATTTTTAGAATCAAAACTGCACTGTTTATTTCCTCTTTACGGGGGATGTTAGAAAATATTTTAGGTGGATGTGATACATTCAGAGGTATCAGATATTTTATGGAAGATAAAATTATAATTCTCTTTCAAATTTAGGATTTGTAACTATGATTCATCTGCGCTCCACTTGGTTGGAGATAGTTTTTATTGAATATTTTTCCTCAATCAAGTTTCAAATTCAAATGAATTACAATTCGCATACGCAGGACTTTATAACCTAACTTTTTTTTTTGTATGGGTTCTTTTGTTGTTGAATCAAGGACTTTGGTTGGTGCACCTATATATTTTTCAAGCAATTTTTTATAATCTTCTACATGTGAAGAACAAAGAAATTCATTTTCTCGATCCCATGTTTAATAAACTTAAAAAAATACACAACAAAACCCAAAACATATTAAAATTATATATTCATTGGATAGCTTGTTCTGAGGAATACCATAATCATTTGAAATAAAGTTTAAATGAATTCATTTGATCCCCCAAAAGCTAAATCAAAAGTGATTTTCTATCAGCATTTTGATAGGTGTAAAGGAGACGCATTTATAGGTATGGTTTAAAACTAGTGAGGTTCTATCCAAGGGGGTTTGATCTAAGGTGATTTGATCAAACCCTCTTCAATTGGAATCCTTAAAATGGAACTTTTTAAGGCTTAATAATTATATTTTCTAAAAATATGTGATTTCAGCTAAAATCCGTTCCTCTCAGGAATTGTAAACCACTATTATGACAACACCCAAGTAGAGTTCATTAGTTTCATCATGAGAAGAGAAAAATATATCACTATTGGATCATTTATAAATATATTAATACACCAAGATTCATAAGAAATTGATATCAATATGGACAAGAATGTATGGAAAAATGAATAGGAAAATTTACATCATTAGGTTCCTCAAGGAACATGAAGCAATAGGGATAGAAATTGAATAACATTAAGTAAACAAGGAAATCTACCATGAAAACATGAGCTCTATGTTGCCTAGGTACATTATTACTATTTAATAGAATATCCCTAGATGTAGATGTGTTATAGGGAATGGCTAGGCAACCTTACAATAACATTATCTCTTGATAAGTAGGAGGTATTTTTCCACAGCATGTCAAATATATCTCTTTAAAAAATCATTATGTTCAACTCTACAACCATTTTATCTCTCTCTACCTTGATGTTATAATTCTACCTAATAGAATACTCCAATTCATTCCATGCTTCATCCCTCTGATGTTAAATATCATGTCTCTTTGAGGGAGTTATACTCAATTGCACCTTAAAGTTTCATTCTCATGTTCTACCCCCTTCTCTCTATATATTAGAATCCATAAAAGTTTCTCCCCATGATCATATATTTATGGTTACACATGTCATTTTCCTCCACCATTTCTTCTATATCCTACACCATAGTCTCCTTGCATCCTTCATCTTTGCACAATTCCATAAGTAATATAAATATAATTTTATGGCCTTTCCTATGATAGTGGTATTACATGAATCAATGTCCAATTGCTTCACCATGTCATGGAGTTAGTAATCACATACACATATAGTGCATAAAGCCTTGAATCCCATGAAACTAGAAAAATTATGTGTCACAAATTTTATTCTATCCTAGGACCCACTAATGGTCCCCACTCTCTCTCCTCATATGTAACATGAGAAAACAAATGCTTTCCTTTTCTAGAACCACCTACACTAGACCAAATAATCAATTAACTCTATTTGATTTCTATCTCTTAATGATGTGATAATGGGACCCAATAATGTATTCTAGGTTTTCCATATAATATAGATAAATATAATCTTCTAATAAGTTCTCATTGGCCATCCATAACCTTTGAGGAACTTAATTTAAGTTTTATCAATAACTCAAAGCCAATATTCTAAGTCCCCAAGCTCCTTCTATCATATTTTCTTAGCATATAAATATAGAAAATTCCATCTTTCCCACTCTTTGTTCACCATCACACTTAGCATAGAGATATTCTCCTAGGAACTTATCTATAGAATTTTAACACCTCTTGATATGTTGTTAAGTGTATACTACTATGTGAATATGATTGTAAAATAGCACCAATACATAAGGCCCCCATGTAAAATCCCTCCTAATATTTCACATATTCATGCACATAATTTTCAATCCTATTAAGAACTTACTCACCTTGTCAATAAGTAGAACACCACTAACAAGGTCTATGATAGAAAAATTTAACTCCTTCACCGTTCCTATGTATGAATCCATATCTAGAGATAACTAAGATCAAGTTTGATCACTCCTCCTACATACTCTCTCCAGTAATATTGACTTATCTTTCACACTATAGTAAAATACACACACAAATTGGCATCCATACGATCCTTCATACATCTCCTAATATTAATACCTTATCCTTGGTTGTTACATGCAAGTTGCTACTTTTTCTGTCATCTTTCCACCAATGTACTTAACTTCAATTAGTTTTCCCTAATGTGGGGCATTCAAGTTTTGTTTCATAATTTAAAACTCCATGATATAGCTTAGTTAACCTCATCAAACTCATAAATTAAGTGTATAACTAGAAATAATTTCTCTTAAATAAATAGTGGATGTAGTTTCTCTTAAATGTAATCAAAATCGATGATACTACTTCTAAAATGTCAATCTAAAACTTAATCCTTTGTATGTATTAATTTATAAGGGACATTCAAAATGATGAGACACACACATCATGCCAAAATACATTCATCAATCAACTCACTTCTTAGCTAAAGGTACATGCCAACAAATAAATGTGGCGTAGGAGCACCTTGGAACAAAAGTTGTTAATCTAGGTTGATTAGGAGTAGGATCTAGTTATGAGTCATTTTTTTCTAAATATGGTCAATAAGACCAATTTCTATTGTAACAAGTCATTTTTATGGTCATTAGGTGTTTAGGTGGGTTGGATTACAAAAAGGGAAAAAATATGCAAAGTTGTCATATTTGAAATATTGCAAAATTGGGAAAAGTTGTTAAAAGGAAGTTCAACAGTCATAAGACTTCAAAAGGAAGTTTGTGGAAGTTAGTTATTTTTGAGTGAAAAATCATAAATAAGGATGAAAACATCGATGCATGTTTCATTTTTGAAGTTTTAGAAGAAGAAACCATTGATATAAATTTGTTTTTGAAAATTTATTGTGTTTTCTCTAATTCCACGGCTTGGTACGGTTCCGTACAGGTGTTATTTTCTTCAAGGTTGATAGAAACAAGTATAGGATGGATTTAGCATTGTTTTGAATCCAATTTGACATATTTTCCATTCTAGTTAAGGGATTTTATTGTAAAAATTATGTAGGCGAGTATGTTTCTGTAATAACAAGGTTTTGTTGATCTAAAATGAGTTTACACCCATTCCACCTACTATAAATTTTTTATTTCAATGGAATGGGTGGAATTTAAGTAGCTATAGGTAATTTTATAATGGTTGAGTGTAGGGGAGCCCAATTAGTGGGTTGGTCATGAAGCCCTAATGGTGAAAAGTGAGTTTTCTTCATGAATTGGTGAGGTTTTGATAAGGAAAAGTGAGAATTATGTTGGGGTAGTGTTATTTATAGATGAATTGAGTTTTTTCATGTCAATTAGGTCCTGTTTGATGTGATTACAGAGTTGTGAGGATATTGGAAGCAAGACTTTCAATAAAACCCTATATTTTTGCCTAGAAAGGAGGGTTTTGGAGTTAGGTGTCTGGGTGAATGAATTTATGGAAAGTAATTGTGAAATCCTTGGTTTGAACACATGATAATTTCTTCCCAATTGAGTTTGGTGAATTTGGAATTGTTTTGAGGCAAGGTCCTTTGGAAATTAGGCCTAATTTGAAGGATAGGAAGCATAGAAACTAGTTTTTATTGAAATTGTTGTAAAGTATCGTATTGTGATCTATTGATATGTTTTTGAACACCAAAATGGGTCCCTAAAATAGTATTGGTTTTGGTCTGAAAAGATCTCATTGAGAAGATATACCCAATTGAGTGGGTTGGCTATGCTACAAGGCATAAAGAAGGATTGTTGTGATAAAGAGTATTTGAGAACTTTTTGACTTGAAAGCTGTTGTTTTGTGCTGATTTGTGTTGTAGGACCTTCCCTAATTACATCACATCCTCTCTCACCTACACTTCTTATATATTTGACACACCCTAGACATGCATGTGTCAACTTGGGGTCACATAAATAATTCACAAAAACACATGTTGTTGTATATATAAGTGACTAAAGTATCATGCATATATGTCACAGAACCTTAGATTACCTATATGAATACATAAAATTTCTTTTCATGTGAAAAACTACCCTACACATGTTACACTTTATACCATGCATACACTATACCATTATCTTTTCATCATTTGATGCTTGTAATTTCCTTAGTGGTCAAATTTTTAGATACATAACAATGCCCTTAGCTTAATTGGCCACCAGTGCTAACAAAATACACTTTGTTTTGTGATAATCTCATGGAAGACACTGCATCCTCTCTTATCTCCTTCTACTTTGTTCTTTATTCACCTAGTGCTAGGAATGAAAAAAAACTTTTTCCCCCAAGCCCTATCTATAGGCCCCTTAACCAAAAAAAATCCCTTTTCACTCTTCTTCAACTTGTTTCTCTACTTTAAAATCTTGTTTCCTTTATTTTTCTTGCAAGTATCCTTATTTTTCCTCTTCTATCATATTTTTCTTACTTTAAGAGATCCCTTTTACAATTTTCCCAACGTACCTTTGAAAGGGGCATCCTCTTGCAACCTCATTTTTTTCCAACCAAATAGGACACACCACTTATATCTTCATGCCAAAAGGTGTTTTATTTTAATTTATTTGACAAGACTGGGTAAAAGCACAAATTTTTGTTGCACATGTATAAATAAATCAACCAACAGTAATTCAAAATATTAATTTGAATCACTACAAACTGACATATATGTTTTGAGTTTTGAAATTATGTAAATGTTAAACAAGACAACTGAGATGGGGGATGAATCAATTGTCACAGATTTAAAAATTAATTCATCCACCTGAACTAATCCTTAGCACTGCTTAAATGATTAAACATTAAATACTAGTGCAGAAACTAAAAACCATCACATAAACACAATAACACCAGATTTATGTGGAAAACCAAGTAACGGAAAAACCATGGTGAGGATTAACTCACACTATATAGAATATCAAAACTGATTAGAAGAGTTTCACTACCTAAACAAGGCTCATTGCCAAAATAAAGGAATCACTATACGGATTGGGACTCGGTATCCAATAGGGCTAACCAACAACTGAGCCACTACCACAAAGATACAAAGAAGATAGAATATAATATACAAAGAGAAAATATCAATGCAATAATCCACACAATTTTCTCAACCACTTTTTAGACATGCATGAATGATAAGTACCTTCTCACTACATCTAGAAACTCAACATTTAGGCTTAACACTGATTTGCTACACTCTCATCACACAAACTCATTGATTCACATCAATCTCACATCTATATTCTCTATTTCTTTGCACTTATCTTGTTTCCTCTTTCTATACTTCATTTCACCACTAACTCATCCTATATTTATACCATCTTTAACTTTGAAACATATCCAAAGTCGGGCATCCAAATTCAAATTCAAATTAGGTTAGTGCCAAAACATACTAGGGTGGAATTAGAATGAAGGCAACCCAAACACATACTTCATAAGGACTCAAATAGATCCAACATACTTTATCAACTCCAAAGATAGTGTTTAACACAAGGTCAACCAAACTAGTTTAAAACACATAGAAGAATTAAGCACGAACCTTTGAGATACCAAAATTATCTCCAATAGAATAAAAAAACTCAACTTTAGAACCACAAATCATAAGACTTTAACAAAGAGAAATACATACCAACAAAATTTCTCCCAAACCTCAACTAGAAACATATAAACCATAGTTCACAACTGGTGAGCATAACTCACACTTTACAAAGAATCAACATCCAAAATTTTGGATATAGCAGCTTCCAACAACCATGATCAACATATATGAACCATACAAACACAGGAAAAAATCTTGAAGCAAAACCCAAAGCAACCACTGAACACCTACAATCTTTCTTCATTATAATTTTCTCAATATCCTCAAGATATACAACCAATAACCTGTATGCATGACACTAATGACAACAACAATCAGTTGATAACCAATTGACCAATTGACATCAATGAAAACACCTTCATTCTCTCCACTTTTGTAACAATCTCTACCTTTTTCATTGATGGCAACACATGATGTGAAAAAACATCAAAGACACCATACAAGCTCAAAATATACTTCCCAAGAGTTTTCATTCTATTCGTTTATGGTTCTCCCCCTTAATAGATAGTTTTTTATATGAACTTCCTCTTTTGTTTGTTTTCTTCCTCTCCTCTTCTTTGTATACTTCCTCTCCTTTTTCACATGCTTCCTCTCCCCCTTTTAACATCCATGGAAAAGGAAAAATGTAACATGCCAACCCTTCAATGCAGTAAAAAAATCTAAATTTACATGTCATACAAGTAAGTAAATTAGGTAAAATGTCATTGCAATAATTTTTTTTCTTTCCATTATTGAGAATATATGAACAAGATTCCATAACATATTCAATAATTATTCCATTTCATTACAATAACTTCACAAGTTACAACAATACAATAATACATACATTTACATACATAGCTCCAATGAGCTTTAAAAATAATAGTTTTAAGACAGTCCAGGATCCTTCCTTTCAAATATTGGTTCTTCTTTTTCCTAGTGTGGAGGAGAAGCATCACTCAGGTGCTTTTACACCAACCACAAACTCATAATGGGGTCCTCTACACATCTATCATTTGATAGATGGCACTTCCCTTCAACGAAGAGATTGATAGAGTAACCAATAATGAAAACTAATTGAGAATAGTGTTGTGTCCTACATAACTAGAACTTGTATAACCTACAATCTCGGTCTAGCAGGTAATACTGGATCATGGTGAACTGACAATGTAGTCTCATGCATTCACACTACTTTGATCAAAGAGTTCTCATCTAGTACTTCAAATGAGGTCATCTATCATAGACACTACTCAAGGCCAATTTGACTTAAGGCTATCTTAAGCTATTCTTAGGTATATCCTTCAATGGATATTCCTTTATCCTAGATAACCTATCACCATAGAATCTACTTGGAATAAACCTTCTTAACTAGTATGTACACAAGCTAGTTATATCCTTTATTCGATAGTTCATCATCCTAGATAACCTATCTTCAACATAATCTACTTACTTGTAAGTATATATAATTATCTCCCATACTAGATGACCTCTCCTCGGAGTAAAACATAAGATTTCCTAGTTAATTCAATAACTTAGCTAAATACCATATGTGCCTTTTATGTTCAATCATACCTAGTATATAATACTTATGATAAACACCCATCTCCTACTATGGAGTAAATACATACACATTGCATGGTCTCAATCAAAGAATTGTCATATCCAAAAGAAGATTCCATTCGAGAGTATCTCCTTTCTCTAGTTAACTAAAATGAGATAACTATCTATGAGTAATCCATGTTCAAACATGTCTATTATAATTAAATACCTATGTTGTCAACATATATAGTATATTTAAATACCTATGTCAAGAAATCTCTTCGACATATCTAGTATATTTAAATACCTATGTCAAGAAATCTCTCCTATCATGGAGTACTTAAAACACATTATGAAAATAGCATAATAGCTTCAATTTCCTCTTCTAATTTCTCTAATCCATATACTGGGAAAGACATCTCAACCATTCACGTAAGACATGTCATTAAAAAGTAAAATAACAAAGAAGAAGAAATCCTAATGCCTATTATTGCTTTCCAACTAAAGACAACAATGCATCCCTCTCCCGATATCAATTAGCTTGAAACCAGCTTCTCAAGAATGCCACAATTGAACTTTCCCTCTCTCTTAGGTTGACAGCTTACTCCTTTCAAATATCTCTCCCTCACAAAGTAAGTAAAGTTCTCTCTCTTTCTCTCTCAATGCAAAGCAAAGTATGGCTGGTAATAACTCAGAGATAATGTACATCGAAAGATGTATAATCTCTTGGGAAAGAATGTGTCCCCCACAATGAAAAGGCTCAGCCATTTATAGAGAAATATAGCAACCTCAAAGCCTATAGTTTAGGCATGTAAAATGATAACAAACTTCATGCAAAGCAACTCAGCAATAAGGTGGTGATC
The DNA here is from genome assembly GCA_007258455.2 of Sequoia sempervirens. Classification (NCBI taxonomy): domain Eukaryota; kingdom Viridiplantae; phylum Streptophyta; class Pinopsida; order Cupressales; family Cupressaceae; genus Sequoia; species Sequoia sempervirens. The sequence goes on along the minus strand of VDFB02180660.1, from coordinate 14,684 downwards.
AACTAAGCTCATACTCAACAAAACCTCCTATAGATTGACTACTTTCAATGACAACAATTCAAAGAATTAATCAAATTGCACATGGAATAATTTGAATTGTTTCAAGGAAAGAAATATACAACAAATCAAACAAAAAGGTGGTGCCATCTACTATTCTTCTTCCTTCATATTTGGTGCCATCAAACTTAGTCAATATTGATAATATGACAATAGACTTCAATTGTATATGGTGTATGAATCGGCACAAACAACTTAATATGTGAGACTAAGTCAAGCATGGTCTCATTTAATATGTCAACCAATTCAAAGATTCTATAGCCAACAATACCAAATGCAAAGCCACACCATGCATCATGTGTTAATCACAATGATAATCAATTTCCACTTGCAGTCTAAAGATATTAAATCATCTTCCATAGACATGGTCTACATTGACCTCCATTCGCATATTTTCTATCGACTATGACAACCAATGTATTGATCACAATAATTGTCTGCTATTTATTGTTGACTTTGTCTATTGTTTTATGAGTGGTATTATCTTATCCAAGGTGGTGCCTTATTTAGTTTATTACATACTTACCATATCTTGTGTTTTGATCCAACACTTAGTTCTTCATCAATTTATGCGTAGCTATACATTCCATGGAACTTGGATATTATCACTTACACTTATACACATGATTCATCATGCCTATAGGGTTGTACTAAGTTTCGCTCGTACAAGTTTGACATGGTATATATATAGTTCTATAGAAATATATAGCAACAATTAAGAATAAGGTAATCATTCAATCATTTATATATATATACTAGTAGTTGCATGTGTAGGAATGCAACGATCAACCAATAGGGTTCACTACTAATGGTATTGGATGGGTAGCAAGAAACACACTTTTTTTTCAAGTGCGATGGGAGATATAATAACCAGCAATATTTGCAATTGTCTCATCGGTACAAGGAAGGGAGACCTTGCCAATAAGGGAATATGAAATAGCATGAGGTTATTTCATAGTAGGAGTCGGATCTTATGAATTTGGGCTTTACATAGAATTTAAAGTTAAATTTGAATAGCATAACCTAAACATATTATAAATGAGATATTTTTGGCCTAGAGATTATTTTATATATATTCATTTAAAATGAGCATTATAAAGCATTATAAACCTGATGCTATAGTCCAGTTGTTTGTTCTTATAATGTGAGATTAAGAACCATTTGCATGAAAATGGGAAAATGGTCATTGTCTTTCAGAATGGAAATTTATGAGTTGAAAATTGGTTATGAAATTTTAGAATAAAATTATATGCCATGTTCAACAAATGTTTAATTTTAATTGGAGGTAATTAATCATCAATAACATTAATTTTAACTAACATTGAATTAAAAAGCATTCTTTAAAAAAAAAAATTATTTGAATATTAGGGTATGTGGGATCATCATGGAAAAAACATGCCCTTAAGTGGCAAAAAAAAAGAAAAATTAGAGTTAGGAAATTTGACATAAAAATTTGAATAAGTTATCTATATTATTTCAAAAATATGTAAGAATAGAATCTGTAGCAAATTCAATGTAGTTTCTAAACTAATAGGTTTGTTTTTAAAAAAAAGAAATCTATTTAGTGAAAATTTGAAATTTCAATGCAGTAGTACTTAAATTTCAGGGAAAAAATAAGAAGTAGGTGTCTGTCTGACCACCCTAACCACAATAAAATGATAATATTTTTTTATAATATTTTAGATATAAGTAGAGGACTCATGTCCCGATGTGATGTATTTTTTTTTGTAATTTTTTTCCAAGTAAATAATGAATTATGAATTTTTATTACAAATTTAAAAATAAAAAAACTTCATTATGTCGACCACCTTAACTTGGTCAAAACTTCATGAAAATCAATTTTCTTTTTTTAATCCTATAGTATGTGAAACATAGAATGTGATGCATGTTTTGGATTGAATAAATGTGACACCATTTGAAATCTATAGATTTTTTCAATTAGTCTAGCAATTAGGACTTTAGTAGTAATTTGAATAGAAAATGAATAATAATTACTTATTAAATTCAAAGTAAATCATAATTTATATTGGTGGAAAGTTGATAATCTCCTTTAAAACCCTTTTCATTTCATCAATTTTGGGTAAGAAAAATTCATACATACCCATCATATTGCCACTTTTGGCCCATCATGATCTTGCACATACCCATTAGTTATAATAGTCATCACAAATGAGCTTTTCAAAAATAGAAAGATTTCACAAATAAAATTTTCAAAAAAGAAAGATGTTATTATATAATATGTTTGTCGAAGCTAAATCTATACAAGGATTTGTGTACACATGTATCTATGTGACAAAAAAATATGGTGTTAAAAGAAAAACAACAAAACCCATGCTCGTTTTCCTCCATACATATTGACATCATGAAGCCTCATGGACTCTATCCAAACCCCCAAGCAAGAAAAGGGTGAAACGCCCATGGGATATTCTGTGGAGTTTCATCATACATTACAAAATTTAAAACTTGGGGAAAATTTGGTGTTTTCACATATAATATATGATATTGTAGTGTTTTCTTTGATGTGGCAACTTTAATGGGAAAAAGGTATCCTAGTCTTCGAATCCTTTTGCATGCTTAAACCTAGTTCTTGCAAATGAAATACAAGGATATGTTAGTGCACAAGCAAGAAAAATCAAGAAGGAATGATAAAAAGTGAGTAAATATATGGGTAAAATTAATATGTACAATGTGAAGCTAAAAATAATTAATATTTTTTGCAATTAATTAACCAAATTTGTCTATTGACAATGGGAAAGTTTTATACTTACATACACTATTGATCATGTTTAAGAAGGATGAGCTGCAATGAATCGAGTTGTGGGAGCATGAAAGGATTTGAAATAGACAGTGTACAATACACTAATTTTGTTGAATGCCTATTATATATGCACAACAATATAAATGAAATAATATACATATACAATTAAAAAGGTTAGTAGTATCCATTGTAAATAGAAAGAGATAAAATGGAACATTTTCAATACATGGCATCTTGGTAAAGAATTCTCTAGAAGTAATCTATTAGAGAAGTTGAAAAGAGAGTTGAGGAAACAATGACAAATGCAATGGTTAGAATAGAGTATTTTTTTGGTAGACAAGTGTATGTGAGAATTGTGTCCACCTATATAAGCAACAACAAATATGTGAAGGTGAAAGGAAAAACCACCATACCCATTCTCATTCTCCTCCCTACTATATTGGAATCATGAAGCCTCACAGGCTTTAGTCAAACCCCCAAGCAAGTAACAAAGGTAAGGTCCATGGAAAATATCATGGACTCTTATCATATATAACAAAATAACAAAGTTTTGGGAAACAAGTGTTTTCAAACAAGATCTCTAATATTGTAGTCTTCATTTTGTTGTGACAATTTGACAAAAACATGTATCCTGATAAAGAATTGGCATCATGGGATTTAAAGATGGCTGGAGAAACATGTATAGATGGAATATATAGAAAATTGTACAATAATTAAAAATGTACATCTAACTTAACAAACATATATATATCGGTATCGGTATAGATTTTTTTTGCAAGTGCCTGTATTTGCATTGCATGGCTAACATGTATATGTAGAAAAGTGTTTGTGAAACATGGGCACATAAAACAATCAAAAACCAAAAAGCCAAAAAATGTAGTCATGCACAAAATGAAAACTAGGCCAACCATGACATTACGAATGGTTTAGTTGAATGGAGCAACATACACCATTTCCATGTACTTCTAGGGATAAACAATGTGATGCAATCAAAAAAATATTTGTCCTCTCAAAAGCACATCACAACAGCGTTTGGTTGCCACCATAATCACGTAAACCCATGCTTGTTCTCCTCCCTACCATATTGGCATCATGAAGCCTCGTGGGCTCTAGCCAAACCCCTGAGCAAGAAAAGAAAATAATTTCCATGGAAAATATCATGGACTATTATCATACATCATACAATAACAAACTTGGGGAAGGGCAGGTGTTTTTAACAAGTTCTGTAATATTGTAGTATTTTTTTTGGCTTGACAAGTTGACGGAAAACATATACCCTAGTAAAGAATTAGCATAATGGGGTTTGAAGATGGCTAGAAGAAGATGGATAGATGGAACATATAGAACAATGTACAATAAGTAGAAAGCTCCATCTAACCTCACAATGCGAGTTTAAATCCACCTATATTAAAAATACAATTGCAATCTAAGGAAGAATATAGTAAAAATGGTCATTGAATTGATAGGTCAATTGTTACATAGACTGCCTATTGATACATAATGCAAAATTTTCTTTGGGGGACTCGGGAAGAAGAATATCATAAAATATATTGATACAAAACAAGCAATATATGTAGCAGTTGGCTTCTCAATTCAACATTCAAGCTGCTAGATAAAACAAATAAATTGTAAAAGAGCTATTAGGAAAACACTTGAAGAATTAGAGATAAGTGGCAGATGATCGAAACCCACATGAAACATATTGATACAAGAGACAAAATCTATATAATAGTTGGCCTATCTAATGAAAATTTCTCACATGGGAAAACACTTTCCTTCTACTTCCACATATCAAGGAAACCATCTGGACCACTACTAGTGCATGCAGGTAGGGAGCTCTGTGACTATCATAAGCAACCCTAATTATTTTGTGCCAAGGAGCTTCAAATAGATGAAGGAAAAAGAATGTCATGAAACATATTGATATAAGATTCAAGCTACATTGTTTGGTAGTATAAATTGAAGAAAAATAGAGGAATTGTATAACATGTATTAGAATAACACTTGTTTGGTACTAAATATTATTCACAAAAAGAAAAATTGTATTGAGGTTCTTGAAACATAGACAGATACATATGGAAATATATATATGTATTCAATTACCTGATTCATATATAAAAATATACATATAGCCATATATACATATCCATATATGTAGACAAAGAGCATTGTTGGTCATTTGAGAATGCAACAATATTTTTTATATACATATGTATATCTAAACAAATCTATATACTATGTTTATTCATATTTATGTAGACTGCGATTTTAATAGAGTTTAAAATAACATTTATAGGTATTTTGTATGCCGTGAGAAAATTAGTAGAATACAACCATAACATTCAATGATATAGCATTGACATGTTGATAAGAAGAGAGAATTTAATCATGCAGCATGTGTAGCATATTCATAACACCATAATGGCTATTCTGACAATGCAACTGAATCAATATATTTTCTTGCATATTTTGGAGTATACTTTCCCATGCTGCAAAATTGAATATTGTATTTACTTCCCACTACATCATCACACCACAATGTTAGGATGATATACACACACAAACACAAATATATATATATATATAGTCTAAATATGAGCTCCATTTATTGGCACTAAATATTATAAACAAATAGGTAAATTGTAAAAGGACTATTAGGAAAACACTGAAGAAGCACATATGTCTGATTCTTAAGTATCATCCTAATACCTCTCACAACTGTTTCATAGACTGCTTCTTTTGAACCAATATGTTGCATGATATTCTTTTTCCCTCATCTGTTTGGAGCTCCTTATAAAAAACTGCTAATTTTTGTTTTTTTTTGTTTGTATGGAAAGAAAATATATTGATTAAGTTGCATTGTTGAAAGAGCCATGGGGGTGAACTGTCTTGGTATCAAACTATTGTAAGAATCATTTCCCTCGGGTCCATTCTATAGCATATTTGAGGGTTTTAAAACTGTTGTTCTCTAGAATTTGTAAGTCGGTTTACATGGGTATTTTGCATAAATGATTTGTCCATAATATTGAATACCAATCAATGCAGCAAAAATTTCTAATTAAGTATATGTTGTTATACACATTATGGATAGATTATTACATCATATACTTGTTGGCATGACATAGAGAAAATAGGTATCATTTCCACCAGGATTTTCATCAACCTATTCGTGAATTGGATTTTTCGGCCCTGGAGATTTCCCAACCATTTGGTACTTGGCTGAATTTTTTTGTGGCGACATGGAGAGTGGTAATTACATGGGGTGGTGGTGGTGGATTTGGTGTCCTCAATACGCAGAAGTTGAATGCTTGTGTATAATATTTAGTAATAAAAAACATGTTATTCTAATATCTCTCATATAATTACTCTATTTGTCTTCATATATATATATATATATATATATATCTGTGTGTGTGTATATGTATCTATTTATGTTTTGAAGCATTGATTTTCACATACAATTCACATTGTATGTATATATATATATGACAGGGAAAGGAAAAAGTGCAAATCACACGGTTGCTTTCCTCCCCCCAACATCAGCATCTTGAAGCCTAATGGACTCCTGTAAAACTGTCAACCAAGCAAAGCATCATATATCACACAATGAAGAAGTTGATAAAAAATTTGTGTGTTCCAATATATGGATTCTTTTTCCTAGTGTTTTTTTTGCTCCAATAACTTTTTCCAAAAAGGAATGCTAATAAAGAACTACAAAAGATGGAATTTGTTTGTAATGTTGATAAATATAGGAAAAGTAGAAAACACAGGAGGTCTTGTTTCAAAGCAGAACCAATTCCGTAGATGAAACATACATATATCATTAAAACGAAGAGATCAAAGAAATAACAAAGGTTTTGCTTCAAAGCATACAATGTATACAAATAACTTTATAAACATACCTGATTTTGGTATGTACTAGAATGTATCTGACCATGTAGAAAGAAAAGGGGTAAATGTATAAGTTAGTAAAATATAAATTTACAAAACAAACCTTGATTATGGTTACAACTATGGGCATCTTTTAGGAAGAAATTGTTCAACAGATGGGCTTCATATCTCCTTGTCCATCTATGCTTGCATCGAGTCCAACATCATATTACTACAAATCAACATTTTATTTCAATCTATCAAAATATATATATGTGGTTAGATGTGTATGGAACAAAAAAAAATATAGTGGGAAAACAAATTACAACAACAAAAGGGGAACAAGACAGTCAAAATTGCTAAAGACAACACTTGTTAAACCATCCAATCTCCCAACAAGTGGAGGTGTATGGTAGGTTTGGACCATTCTATACCCATTGATCGAGGAAACCAACTCCACCACCTCCAACCCATGTGGCCAAAAAACTCCACCATTGTTGTGAACAGGGTCGAGCAAGTCCTCACAAATTGCATGGAGTGTTATCATATACTAAGCAAAAAATGGAATGTATAGAACACTATACATTTCTGAAAGCAATATAGAGCAAGAGTGGAATAGTAAAATGCTCAAACGAGAATTCTATAGATCAACATTATACATATACATTATACATATACATATACATATACATATTCATATACATATACATATAGATACACATACATATACATATACATATACATATATGTATACATACACCTACACATACATATACACATATATATACATATACATATACATATACATATACATATACATATACATACACATATACTTTCCGCCCTTCATTTATTATTTGTAGTTATCTTTTTGCATCATTGGTGTTATACACTTTATCATATGAGCAATAGCAGTTAAATGTTCTTTCTTTTGTCAAAAAAATATGGTCAGGGTTAGTAATTTTCCACCTCTTCTATTCTCCATGTACTTGGCACTAAATATTATAGAGAAATAGAGAAGACTTGCCCGGGTTTTTTAATGATGACGTGGAGCTTACCTGTTCAACAAAGGATGTTCCTAAATGTTGCTCATTGGTCAATAAGGATTGCAAAAAAAATATGAATTTATAATTGAGAAGGAAATTGTTACATTGCAAATATCTTTTTAATAACTCTTTTACAGTTTCCCTATTTCTCTATAATATTTAGTGCCAAATAATGTAAGTTGAATTTGGAATTGACAAGAAAACTGTTATATAGGTTGGTTCAGGTATGTTATAATTTTACCTCTATCTTAGTTTTAAATTTATTAGAGCTAGATATATATCTATATTTATTTTTCATCAAATGTGCAAGTGAATAATGACTAGAAACCAAGAGTAATTACTATTACAAGAAAGTTTAAATTGAATAGAATCTGATTAAACTAATGAAATATATAATTTATGACTACTCATCTTTGAATAATGAAAGAAATTATAATATTGATGCAGATTTCAAATGTGGCATAAAAAAGTCTTAAAAAAAAAAGAAACTATATGAAAAAAATATAATCTACTAAAAATTCTATATTGCAAATGTTAATATGCAAATATAACAATGAATCCTTTCCAAATGTTAATATGCAAATGTTTGTAAAAATATCATATAATTGTTTAAGTGATTTTAAATATTTTAAAGTAGCAATGGAACAAAAAATAGACTACAATTTTATTAAGAATGGAAGTCTTAGGAAAATTCCAAATCTATGAAATAAGAAAACTATTAGCAATACACTATTATTTCTTTTTCAAACATGAATATTTTAATATATATTGAACATTACAAATTTCTTCATTAACCATTTTTAGTATTTGACTATTGTTATATTTTTTTCATTGAGGATAACATTGCCATTCAATTATTATAAAGGGAAGAAGTGAACTTAGAATACACATAGAAGAACTAAAAATTCCACCATGTAACAGGATTCAAAAATGATAGTGACAATGTACATTAAAAACAATTTGGGCACTATGTTAAAATCAAAACAATGGAATCTAAATGAATGTGCAAATATATATATGAAAACATAGGATTAAATTATGTTCATATTTGTAAAACAAGAGTCTTAGCATCCCATAGTGAGCATTAAAAAGTCAATACTAGGAGAAATTTTGGAAAGTACAAAAAAGCATTCAAAGCGTAGGATCGCTAGTCGATCATTTTTCTAGAGAAGACATAGATATCTTTACTATGTCTGAAAGAAATAGTTTACACTCAGCTTTGAAATCAACTTTTGTTGCTTTCACTATCATTGTTTTAAGCTAGTCCTCATAATTGTAAGTATCTATTCTAACCAAGACAATAAAGATGTATTGTTTACAAACAAGGCCTTTAATAACAGCAACATGATTTGTTGTAGACTTAGAGTTGTCCTGCAACAGGTAAAGGTTTTTAGTTGGAATTTGCAGTAAACTACTGGCAGCTTAATCAAAAGCAATACACCAAACGCTCGTTGAATGGTTTTACAACTTTAACCGTAGAAGATAGTGATAGTTCCATTCCTCAATTTACATCTGGCAATGATCACAAAACCAACCATCAACATGGGGGTGTGTGCATTTTCTTTTGCATTTTTTCCCATTAACCAACAAGGGGAAAGTAGGATAACAAAAAGACTCAGTTTTTGCAATTTGAATGGTTGCTTTAAAAATGGCTTCAATAGTTCCTGGCAAGCCAAGACAGTTGTTCCAGATGAATGAAATAGTAACTCTATCATTTGAAGGATGCAACCTATGAGGTGCAGAAGAAGATGAAACCACTTGTTCTACTTTGAATGGGCCCTTGGATCTAAGAGTGTTTGCCTCAGTAATAGAAGGGTTAATGTCAAGGACTATTGTTGCTGATGTATTGATAACTTTACCACTAAATTAGCCTACACGACCACCCCGCACAATAACTATGACTATATCACTAGAAAGAAACATCCACTCCAAGACATCACCTTTCTCTTACCAACTTGGGCTGCACAAATTAACATCAATGAAAGAAGAAGAGATATCAGATAGTTTAATAGTTTCTTGGTTGTTTCGGATCTATTTTTCCCTCTGAACAGTTGAAATGTACCCAACATGGCCTACAATGCCAATTTTATCAACCAAGCTATTATCACAATAATTACTTGTCACTAACTCGCACAAAAGTAGAGGTATTTTTGGCACGATAATGTCATCTTCACATCATTTTATTGTTGATTTTTCATCCAAAACAATTTCAAGGCTACTATTTAATTTATTGAATTTTTTATTTTCTTCCTTCACCGATCCTCTTTATATTAAATAACTAAAGCACCCACCTCAACTCGACCGTAATGCATCTTAGTAATATCATTAAAACAAGTAACATGTATTTTTGTCCACTCCATATCTATAATGTCAAAACTAAAAAGTTGGCCTTCACCTCTTTGTTTATGGAAATGGTACATCTCTCTAATATGTGTTACATGCCCTTTCACTGTCCAAACATTTTGATAAATGTTCAAAGCTTTGATAGGGCTGAAATTTGGAGGGCTATTTTTTTTTTAGGGGACAACTACAAACCAAATTTAGGGTTTCATTTAGAAGGAGAAGGTGAGTCTATCCCCAACATTTTCTCTTCTTGCTGCTTGAATAGATACCTAGGGGTCCCAATGATTTGACAATCAGACATAATCACAACTAAGTTGAAAATTATTAAGGCCCTAGAAATGAAGCAAAACAATATATTCTACAAATTATATTAGGCACATATGAAGGAGCAAGATAATTTTTAAAAATAGATAGGAAACAACATAGCCCACCTTGAATCTTGGAAATTCCTATAGATGCAGTCTCTTAAACATATAAGGGACCCTATTTTCAAGGCACCTGAAAACAACAAATCATTGCATTTGGAAGGTAGGGTTCCTATTTCAATATGATGTCCATCAGACAAGATAACCTTGTATCGTTCAACCTGCCCTTCATCACCACCAAATTTTTTGAAGGATTGAAGCTGAAGGACCAGAGAGGAAATGACATCCCTAGCATTGATGGAATAAATTGCAAATGAATTCAAAGTTGGTTCTTTCTTTGTAGCCTATAAATACAATTCCAATCAAGGAAAATGCACATGATCACACCAAACGGATAAAATGAATAAGGAAAACAAAGGATGCAAAGGGATATTTTTTGTATGTGTTCTAAAAGATGAATGCATATACACTTCGAGATCTATATGGTTTTTACTAGGGCCAACCATGTATGTATACACGTAAAGGGGAATTGAATTGGAAACATAAATAGTGAACCGTATGCAATGTGTATTTCTACATTTGAGAATCCTAAAATTAAAGGAACTAAAAGACAATGTTCAAGTCTATTACAACATAGGAAGGAAACAGTAACAACAAATTTGCAGCAGGTATAAGGAAAATAAAATGAAAACTTATGAAATTAGGATCTAGAGGTTGGTGGATGGCACCCTTAGAGTAAGACTCTGTACCGGGACCTATGGTAAGTGTGTCCAAATCAATCACCAAATCAATTTTGGGAGGCTCTGGAGACCGATCCACAAATCCCAATTCCACATACATACTTTTAGGACCTTTTAGAGGGAGGGAATGTTGCAATTATAGTTGAGTGATTGACACCTCTATTTCACAATAAAAATAAAATATTAATGTATTGCAACATCCAATCTCAACTGATAAATAACTTAGAAATATTCATGATCTAGCAACCATTTTACTATTTTGATTAAATGAAAATGGGCATAACCATTCCACTTTTAATATTTTTGAAATAGTAGGAGATACAACAAGAACAATAGGAATGATAAATGCAAATGTATATATCCCTATATGTATTTGTTTATCTTTGAGGTTGCTTATATATATATGCATGCAATTTTTTACTATATTTCTATAAATACCTATATGCAAACACGTGTATATGTTGCTACCTATTGCCTTTATCATTTTTAATGCAAACAATACAATATACAACAAGAATGAAAATGATTAAGTACATATATGCATTGAATTTTCCCTTTGTCTACACATTTAAAAAGAACATATAACGAGATATATATTTCCATATGTAGACATGTATATATTTATTTACATATACACTAGTATATCTTAATGAATGTGTATGCTATATTTATTATTAACTATGTACTCATTGGCATGCCAAGCAATGGCCTCTACAAAAATGCACATAATGTCAAAGGTGCACACCGGAAAGAAGCAAAAATAAGCAGAGGTCGAGAGTCATGCAAGTCAGCAACATGTTTTAAACATTCTAAACTATGAAAATATGCACATAATGTGAAAGGTGGACAATAGAAAGAAGGGAAACTAAGCAGGGTGTGAAGGTTCTGCAAGCTAAAACAAGCAATGTATATAACACTTGGCTTGTCAATTGTGTTTTCTCACGTGAAGGTTAATGCATCTTGGTGTTGTTGCACTATGGCATTGGAGGAAGTAAATGCAATATTCAATGTTGTAGTATGGGAAAGTATACTCCAAAATTTTCAAGAAAATATAGCAATTAAGTTGCATTGTTAAAAGAGCAATTGTCATCTTTTGGTATTTTTTACTCTCTCTAAACCAGACTCTACATAAATATGAATAAAGATACCATACATATTTTTTTTGATATACATGTGTATATATAAATTACTGTTGGATTGTCAAAAAATTCAAACTTGTCTTGGTTTGTATACATGGATATACATATCTGCCTATATGCACATTTTTAAATATGATATATATATATATGTGTGTGTGTATATGTATCTGTGTATGTAAAAGTTGCAAGCAACCCAAAGGTATAGATCAACACCATGGTTGCAATTTCTTGTAGCCTACAATTTTTTGCAATTTACAAGAGCTAAACCATGACAAAGAACACTTTGTTACAAGGAGCTTAAAAAAAATGAGGTAAAAAAATATAATGAAACATATTGATACAAGACATATAACATATTCCATCCAAACAAAATAACCATGGCAAAAAATTCAGAATTTTAAAAATTGAAAACAATCCTTGTTACAAGAACAATAGAATAATTTGTTACAGGAAGCTCCAAACAAATGAGTGGAAAATAATATCATGAAACATATTGATACTCAAATAGATGAGGGAAAAAGAATATCATGACACATAAAGTTGCAAACTATGATAATGAACAGCTTGCTATGGGGAGCGGAGAAAAAAATATATCATCAAGAACACTTTATTATCACAAACTTAAAATAGTTGAGTAAAAAATAACATCATGAATCATATTGATACAAGACTATAACATGTTCCATCCAAACAAAATAACCACGGAAAAAGTCTTAGAATTTAAAACATTGAAGATAATCCTTGTTAGAAGAACAATAGAATAATCTGTTACAAGTAGCTGCAAACAAATGAGTGAAAAAGAATATAATGAAATATATTGATACTCAAATAGATGAGGTAAAAAGAGTATCATGAAACATATTGATACAAAACAACCAATCTATGTAACAGTTTCCTTGTGAATTCTAAATTCATATTTTTTTTGCAATCGTTACTGACCAATGAGCAACATTTAGGAACATCCTTTGTTGAAGAGGTAAGCTCCACATTGTCATTAAAAACCCTAGGAAAGTCTTCTCTATTTCTCTATAATATTTAGTGCCAAGTAATGTAGCTCAAATTCCCAATTAACTATGTGGCTTTATAGGCATTTTGCATAGATTATTGTTAGCCATTGCGTTTACAAGCTCTATTTAATGTGGGTTTATTGCTAAATAAGGTAGCTTAAATTTTTGATTCACAAGACAAATCTTACATCCATTGCTTCACTTGTATGAACATGTTTAATGTTGGTTCTTGATTATCTGTCATTAACCTATGATTCTTATGAAAAATACGATAATGAACAGTCTACCATGGGGAACCAAAAAAAGAGTATCATGAAGAATAGTTTGTTATGGGGAACTTAAAAGAGAGGTAGAGGCAACACTTTTACAGTAGTCTGCTATCAAAGAAACACCACAATGCCTCTTTCGAGAATGCAATCTAGTCAACATATTTTCTCACACATTTCATAGTTGCATATGTAAATACACATACATACATATATATATATATATATATATATATATATATGCATACATACATATACATACATACATACATATATATACATATATACAAACATATATTCCAAACTCGAGCTCCATTATTTTGCACTAAATATTATAGAAAAATAGGTAAATTGTAAAAGTACTATTAGGAAAACACTGAAGAACCACAAGAAAATGAGAGATGATTGAAACCCAACATTAAATATAAATTTTAAACAGGAGGAAAGAATGTCATAAAACATATTGATAAAACACAAGGAATGTATGTAACAGTTGGATTATCAATCCTAAATTGGAGACACATTATCTAGCACTAAATATTATAGACAAAAAGGGAAAATTGTAAAAGAACTATCACAAAAACATACATACATACATACATATATATACATAGACATATACACATTATTATATACATACACACACATATATGTGTATATATCTATACAACTCATAGATTCTAGAGCACAATAGGAAAATTGTAAAAGAACTATCACAAAAACATACATACATACATACATATATATACATAGACATATACACATTATTATATACATACACACACATATATGTGTATATATCTATACAACTCATAGATTCTAGAGCACAATAGTTCTAAAACCATCCAATCTACTATAAAAGCTTGGTGTGGGCAGTGTCTCCAAGGCTTCGGCTATCAAATAACACAACAATGCCTCTTTTCGACAATGCAATATTATTATTTTTTTTAAAGGTGCAATGCACCTATATTATTAGGGGTAAATGCTTTTGACTAAAGCTATGAACTAGGTACAAGAAACCACAAGATACTACCAAAACCATGAGCAAAAAGTCCTAGAGAAGGCACAAGGCCTGCAAGCACTTTGGCCCAAT
>VDFB02180659.1:0-18585 GCA_007258455.2 Sequoia sempervirens | reverse complement strand
CATATTATAGCGTTAATTAATTAATATTTAATCAATACGATCAAATATTAATATCTCCCTTATTTCCTAACGTTTTGATCCGTCGTCTTTTGCCCGGACAAAGTGATTCACGATGCCGCCACGGTAACAAAATGGCGGTGGTCCCCACCTTTACTGCCGAAGCTGCTTAAAATAGCAATTACGCAAATATCCTCCGTGCGAGCGAAAGACAACTGATCAATCCCTGCTGACTGAAGCTGAGCCAAGCTCCGAAGTGACCCCCTATCCAGTCCATCGGCCTACGAGGGTCGTATGATAGGCCAATCCTGTCGTCTGAGAGATGTCACTGAGAAGGGGACATGACAAACAAGAACAGATTCTCAACTTGAAGGCAAGGCGGAACATCTATCAGCTCAATCTGAACAAGTTTATTATTCACACACATCACACGATAAACAAGAACAAATTCTCAACTTGAAGGCAACGTGGCACATCTATCAGCTCAATCTGAACAAGCTTATTGAACACAAAACATGATCAATCTAACTAAAGAAATAATTTACCATCATAATTGCATGAAACCCAAGTGGCATAACAATTCATCATAATAGTAAATACTCATGAACAAATACAGAACGAGCAATATTGAAGGCAAGGTAGGCACAACATATATTTCTCACTCATGCAAAAGTTCGTGAACATATACAAAATAGCAATCCTACAGGCAAGGTGGGCACAATATGTATGCTATTACACAAAAGTTATGTACAAATGAGCAAAAGCTCTTATTTATAGACATCAAAAAGGTGTAGGGAACCCTAAAATCACTTTGAGTCAACTACAGTCTTGCAATGCATACAAGATTTTATTGCTAAACCCTAATAAAACAAACTATACAGTTAATTGGAAAGCTACCATTAGTTAACCGGTACAAACTACTCTAAGTGGACAATGTGCAAACATGCACGTCCTTATTGAAAGAAAAGTTAACCGGAACACTACCCTCAGTTAACCGGAAACCCTAATCCTAACTCCTGCGAAGATAATTCCAAGGAAAAGATATGCATGTATGAAATCAACAAGTGAACTCAAGACTGAAAGTCGAGTTAACTGTTGCTCCTGACTCTAACCTCGAAACTAACTGCAGGTTCCAATTGGTAGATCATTCTAGATCATCACTGTCCATCAAGTCGTTCAAGAACAAATTGATGGCACTGTCTTCTGGCACTCAACGTCACCATCCTTAATTGCTTTTTGGCAGTTTCTGATATCTCCAGTTGCTCTCTTGAAACTAGATGTCATCACAGAGATGTGATCCAAAATCTCCATCAAGATATCACAAACATGCTTCTGGAACTTAGTTTGCACAACCTTGAGATCAGCGTAGGTACCATCTTCACAAAGATAATGGCACGAGATTTGAGTGACTTTGGCGGCTTCGTAAATGGAGTGATCTTTGTTCCTTTTGCAACTTAATGCTTCTGATGTTTTTCTTGATTCTTCTCAACGAAAAAGTGTTGCATGATGAAACCACAAAGCCTGACCGTGAACACTCTGGTTGCGAGAAATACACACAAACTCGCTGCACACGTAGAATTACAACGGTCCACCTCACGTCTACGCTTGTCAAATTGTCTGAATTAGCCCCTGAATGTGCTTAATCTTCATTGTTAACTGTTCTAATGAAAATATGAATTAAGACCGATTTGGTCTTGAATTCAATCTAGTTGAACTGCCTTCTGAAAAACTTGCCAATTGACTGTGAACACGGCTATGTTCTGACAACTTTTTCCAAAAATCTAAAATGGCTCCTAGGGAGGCTAAAAATAGCCTGTCGGAGGATAATTTTCACCAAAAATTCTGAGACGTGGGTTTTGTCCGGAAAATGATTCTAAGACAACCCACAACATCAGAATTGCGAAAACACGTCTTTTAGCTTGACATGCAAAGATTCTTCAGTCGAGAACTGTAGGGGTTTTTAGAGCTTCCCGGGGCAAATTTTCTTGAGAAAATCTAGAACATGGGTTTTATGCACAACGGAATTCTGAACAAACCCAGATGCGATTTTCAAAAAGATGTGATTTTGGCCCACATGCAAAGAAATCTTCAGAAAAAAGCACAGAGCTTCATAACATAGTTACAAGACTTGGACTCGCCTCGGACTCAGCAAGCTGATTTTTGACTCGGAGTCGGACTCGGAGCCCAGACTCGCCCAAGACTCGGCAAAGACTCGGCAAATAGAAAAACCAAGAAATTCAGAGATTTTTAAGGATTTAAAGCTTGTTTCATGCACCCTTTAGTAAATAAACCTTAAATACACAATAACATCATGAAATAGAAACTACTATGATCCTATACACAAACATCTATCGATCACATAAGTATAATCGCAAATTTTAGCTGAAGGAAATAAGTAATTACTTAATACTTAATAGTTAATAACAATAACAGTAGTAAGAGTTTAAAGTTTAAAGTTAAACAGTTAGAACTTAGATATATAAATGTTGTGAAATGTATACAATACTCATGGAATATGAAATCCATGGCATCAAAAGTTCCAAACATATAATAAAAGTAAAACAAAAGCTATAAGTCTATGGCTCAGAGGAGCCTGCATCACTAAGGCTCTAAACTTTAGTCCTCTTGCGTAGACGTCTAAGAGAGGTCCTAGATGATGTTGCAGCCATCATCTCTGCCTGTGTCTCAGTGTCAGACTCAGAGGCACCCAAACCAGCATCCAAGGTGTCTCCTCGTGCTCTATCCTCCTCCTCTGCCATGGCTATTGCCTCTGCCTCTCAATCTGCCTGGTCGACCCAATCAAGGTCCTCATCGGTAAAAACAGGATCCTCGACCTCAGTGATCCAATCTGACTGTGGATCAACCTCCTCCAACGTGATGGGTGACAAGTCAGTGCCCAATATCTGTCTATGGCGAAGGTGCAGGTTGTAATGAACATAAACAAGATCATTCAACCTCTGCACTGACAACCTGTTGCCCTTCTTGGAGTGTATGTGCTCAAACATACTCCAATTGCGCTCACAACTCGAGGCACTGCATGGTTGGCTCAGCACTTGAATCGCAATCCTCTGAAGATTTGGTACTTTAGCACCAAATCTCTCCCACCATGCATCTGAGATGAGAAAAAGAAAAAAAATAAATCTTATTGTGAAATGTGAATATTTAATTATAATATGAACATTGAATATAAAAGATTGAAAAGTGGTAATTTTTAAACTACTATTATGCCCTTAATAAATTTTTACCTGGCTGCAATGTCTATCGAGTATCTTTGCATATATCTCTTGCAAAGAGATCTCCTTGTGCAAGTCTGAAAATCTCTATCTCGGCAACAATTTGGGCTCCAACATGAGAATCGGACATCCGCTCAATGATTGTGTAGAGCCCACTCAAAACCTCCTCATCTGCCTTGAATTCTTTGCGAAATTGGAATGCCGGATTGAGAAAATATGCTGCTGCGTGTAGGGGCTTGTGAAGCTGGAGGTGCCATCGCCTATCGATGATCTCCCAAATGGGGCGATACTTACTATCAATTCCCCCATAAATGGATCTAATGGCCTCTTTGGCCCTATCCATGCCCTCGTATATGTAGCCCATTGCGGGCTTTTCCCCATCAACAACTCGTAATAGAACCATGAAATATATCGAGCCAAAATTTTTCGTTTTTCAAGTAACAGATTACCAATTACAGACAGTGCACCCGTTAAGGTTAGATGGATAAACCCAAACGTGCAAGAAAGCAACTCTAACCAGAATGGCGCCGATAATGGCGAGCATTGGTCAGAGGATCTTCTACTCTAAGTACAGAAAGGAACTCAACGTCAAGTATGTGCTACCCAATCCAATGCGGAGTGAGGGGCGACCATATGACAGAGTGAAATACAAAAAGCAAAGCTTGAAGTGAAATGCTGAATACTGAAACTACTCAACACCCAGAATGTGCTTGCTCACCCAGAATGGGAAGTAGCTACCATAGGGCGGAGTTATACTGTTTCAAACTAATACTGAAAGCAGGAATGAGTATTACAAATAATGACAAGCAATATTAAGAACACTGGTCAGTACTACTGCCAGTTTACAAAATATAATTATTGCCTGCAATGTCAAGATATCAGATGCTTTTCAAATGGAACATTCAACAATGAATCTGCTACAATCTTTAATTAAACCACAGTGCCCAAACCAAATCTGATGATGCAGATTTCTGTAAACAGTTTGACAGATCTGCACTTTTCACCCTCTAACCAGCAGCATACAGATTCACTAATTGATTCATAAATCACTCATTCCTTACCCAATTAACTTATTCTTAGATGCAAAACAAAGCTAATGAGATGGCGCCTAGAATGGATGCAAGGAACAGACCTAAAATGCCAATATTTAATATTGCACGAATTTCAATGCTAGACTAAATGGTACGGCCCAGCAAGAAGTTCGACTTCTTCTTTAAAATTCAATACTCCATTTAAAACTCTAAGAACTGGAGAATATTGGCGCCTATTACAAACTCAACTAATGATGCAATACCCAGAACTATATTTTTTGTCTTTTTTGAGATATGAGCAAAACATGAAATCTGCTGTCACTAAAATGCAACTTTAAAATACCTCTAAAATGCAGAATCAGAAACTAAAGGATTACAATGACGTTTACAATGCACAATATTCAATAACTCACAAACTAGACTAAGAATCACCACTTGATGTTGTCTTGCAAACACGAAGCGATGCCCGAGCTAGGAGGCCTTCATTCCTCGAAGCGATTCCAGAGCCAATCCGGCAGCATAACAGTATAGTCGTCCAAAAGATAATGAAATGATGCTCAACTCCTTCCTTTTATAAATTTCCATTTGACTTCTCGTAACCCTAAAGTCACTTTGAAGCCAAAACCCTAATCTCCTCAAAATGGCGTACTTTCTCCTTCAAGGTTTAATAAATGATATTTTAATTAAATGCCATGCTTGAAGAATGCGCCCAACATAAGCTTGTTTGACTTTGGCAATAATTAAATTAATCTTTTAATGAGGGCGCCACCCTCAAAGACCCCTTTTTAAAAACATCTTTAAGTCATTAATCTAGGCCCATGGTCAACGTTAAAATATAATATTTAAACGTGACTTTTTTAATTAAATGACTTAGCTTATCCCTCCGAAGGTGCCCTGAAGCCAATACTGAGCCAAACATCTGACCGAACTAAAGCAGGAAGTCAACCGAGCTGAACTCATCTGGAAAGCTGCCAAAAATAGAATTTACTAAAAATAGTAAATTCCAAAATGTGCTCTGAATGCCGAGATGAACATACCACTGCGAAGCCCTCTGAAAACCCAGAAGGAATCCGCCATTGAATCCACCATCTCTGAGCAATGACCTCTTCAAAAATAGGAAACCCTAATTTTACCTTCCGACTAGCCTTCGGGTTTCCAGAAAAAAGGCCAACGGTCACATGAACGATCAGGTTTGAGAAGGGGACATTACAAACCACTAAGGGCTCTGTGACTTGCAATTATTATGAAACATTGACATAAGTAAGAGTTAACAAAAAAAAGCAAATAAAATAAAAAAAGAATGAAAATAATAAAATATAATGTAGAATTACTAAACTAATTACTTATTAGTTATTAACTTATTACATTTACCTTGACAATCTCCTTAGTAGGCACCCAAAAGCCCTGCTCATCAAAAATCCAACCTGATGCACTTATCCCTGCATTTGTCTTAGAATATGTTGAGGAAGCCCACTCCTCACTAACAAACATCCGCCTCAAAGCTCCCTTTGACTGCAGTAAGGATTGTAGAGTGATGAAGTTGGTAGCAAAGCGTGTTATCCCAGGGCGAGCCAACTCCTTTTGCCCCGTGTATTGCCTCATAAGGTTGAGGACCCATGTGTGATTATATATGTACTTACAAATATTCCTTGCGGTCTCTACACATGCTTTGATCCAGTCAAGCTTGCCAAGATCCTCCAATATGAGGTCAAGGCAATGAGTGGCACAAGGTGTCCAAAATAATGATGGGTGCCTATCCATCAATAGTCTACCTGCAGCAACATAATTTGCTGCATTATCCGTCACTATTTGCACCACATTCTCCTCCCCTACCTCAGCCAAGACACCCTCCAAAGCCTCACAAAGGAATTCAGCATTTTTGGAGTTGCCGGATGCATCAATAGATTTAATGAACACGGTACCACCTGAAAAAGAAACAAAATAAATGATTCAATTAAATATAAATTTAAAATCTTGATTGTTAATCACTAAAGCAATGCATTTTAGGAAGTAAAATATTTACCCGAGGAAGAAACAAGAAAGTTGAGCAATGTCCTATTTCTTCTATCGGTCCAACCATCAGTCATGATGGTGCAACCCTTCTCCTCCAAATTTCTCGCTGCTCCTCTATTCTGACTTTCACATCAGCCACTTTTTGGGACAAAATGGGGCCTTTTATCTCTTCATCATTAGGGGCTTTGAACCCCGCCCCACAAACAGTAACTGCATCAATCATATTTTGCCAATATGGAGACCTAACACAAATAAATTAAATTTAGTAATTACTAATTAGTATTGAAAAATGTATAATTTCAATTTGAATTCAACATAGCTCTAAAAATAAAATTCAAGAGATAAAGAATCAACTATCAAGCAACAAGCTATATATTTTAAAACAAAACAAAAGAAGAATTACCTGGCTGCATGAAATGGAATGTCGCAATAAAACCAGAAGTCTCCAATTGCAGCTTTGGCTGCATCATGTTTATCCTTGTTCCAACCCATGCTCTCAAGAGACGGTTGGGAACCCGGAGTAGTGCGTGGCAAAATATATGAATCCAGCCTAGATCCACGAACTCTGGGCCCAATGCTAAGTTTGCTAACGCTACCACTGCCACTGCCACTGCCACTACCACTACCAACAACTGAAGGTGAAGACCCTGGAGGAATTTTAGGCATGGAAGAACTCGAATCTCCAACTCCACGCATGGCTGCCATCTCATCTTTTTGCTTCTTTTTTAACTCTTTTTGTTGCTCAAAGGTTTCCAATTGCACTTGCACTTCACGCATTACCTCAATAGGGACCTTTGTGCAAGGATTAGCATCTCGGCACGGTATACATGCAAGGTGGTATTTCAATCTATTAATGCCACCCCCAAGAAAAAGAGTTTCGCAATGAAAACATTGTATTTCTCCTTTTTTTTGCCCAGGGGTAATAATGGCATGTTTCCAACAAGGATCTCTTTTACCTTGAGACATGGTGAAATTGAATATGATGGAGACAATTTATAGATATATATTATAAACAATGCTGCAATAACACATAAATTTTAAAAAATTAGCATTCAAAGTATAATTTATAATAAAACTAAAAAACCTAGGGTTTGCAAGTTTGCAACTATAAAACTATTTTTTTTTTTGCAAGAATGCCTAGGGTTTGTTCAACAAAAAACTTAAAGTCTTAAACACACACACCTAGGGTTTGTATTTATTTGTAACTTGTTCTTTGTTCACTAAAACAAAATAGAAAAAACAAAGAAGAAAAAAAGAATAGAAAATGAAGTTTTGGTTAAAAAAAACAAAAAAACCTTCAAAACTCAAACATACCTCTTCAATCTTCTTTGAAATCAATGGAAATCTCTTTCCAATCCCTTGTAGACTCCTCTAGATGCAGCAAAATCACCTACGAACCTGCACAAATGCGATTCAATAAGCATTTGGTGCTCAATCTCTTTGCTGATTTTCCTTCAATGCAAATGTGTTTTGGCTCTCTTCTCTCTTTTTTCTCTCTTACTTGCTTGAAAATGAAATGAAGTGCCTTTTGGAGGAATAGAGGCAAGTATAAAAACAAAAAGAAAAAAAAAATGAAACTTTAAAATGTGTTTTTTTTGACACACACGCCCACAAACTGACGGCCGAGTCTTTGGCTCGGGACTCGGCGAGTCTCGCGAGTCTCGCAAGTACTCGGCATCCGAGTCCCAAAGACTCGCCAAGCCTCACTCGCCTCGGGACTCGCCAAGACTCGCCGAGTCTAGGCGAGTCTTGTAACTATGCTTCACACTCCCTGATCATACTCAATGGCAACCTAGAGAACACTCTCTTCCTGACTTCAGCCTCGTCTGATGCACCAGCCCAATAATCCTCAATGTTTGCCTTATGTTTAAATTCTTCTGACAGTACCCATCTGATATTGTTATGTGGATCATAGTGCTGTCTGCTAGTGTGATAGGAAAAGTGATAAAACTGAAGCTCACTCTTAGCTTCTCTAGCTACCTGCAATGAAGGACACACCTCATCTGAATTGCCCATGACAATTGGGAAGTCAACTCCTCCCTTCTTTTTCTTCTGAATCTTATCGTAGGCAACCAATTGCCTAGATATCTCTAACATTAAAATTATGTTGGTTGGGTGCTTAGGCAGTCTATATGGGTATGAAGAAAATCCTTGCAGCCTTATCTAAGAAAACTTCAGAAATTGTATAAACCAGCACCCAAACCTCTCAACCAGCTCTTGAGCTTCCTTCTAGATCCTATGATGCATACGCTCCTGAAGTGTTCTCGTGATGTGCATGGTAAAAGTGTCGTTGACACGCTTGTAGTGGGTAGTGCTTGTCAAGTGCAACTCTGGACAAGCCTCATGTATTTTGAACTGGTGAGAGCCACAACCAACAGGCTCCTTATATGAAATTCCTCTGTATTTCGTCATACGAGCCAGCATGTAAATGATGTAAGAGCCCATATAAAATGTCTTCGTTCTTCTCAAACTTAGGAATTGTTCGTGGAAATTGTCACTGATCATTGCGGCCTAGTTAATGTAATCCTTTCCTTCCAGCACGAGGTTGATGTAATAGAACATCCATGGCTCGAAAATAAAAGCTTGAGGGCAACCTCCAACTCTGCTTAGCATCATAATGAGATCACAGTACTCCTGCTTCAAGTCATCTGATATAATTTGCCTTGGCAGCTTCGTACGAGAGGGCTTGGGGTTGCTCATCCAGCGAGTATTGATCGTCTCCGTACATCTCTCGAATGCAGAAGCATACATTCGCTCAGCACGTTCTCTTGATTTGTAAATCATATTCCTGTGTGTTGGGATTCCAAAAGCTTCGCCAATAGCTGAAGGAGTGAGGTTGGCGAGCACTTGACCATCCGGTGACATAATTGATCTGTGATCCTTCTCATAGCAGTTGGTGCACTCCATCATCAGCTCCAAACACTGAATAGTTGGTGGGAAACCAACAGCTGCATATAATCCACTTCGAATGATGTTGTGTGAAGTGGATGAAGGTTGATGATTACCAATCCCCAGCGTTTTGTTCTTGAAAGTCTCCAAGTTGACAAAGCCCAAGTTCGTGTCAGCAAGCTTGGCCAACTTTGAAGTGAACTTTGACTCTGGCATGAAAGGCTTGCTCAGCTTCTTGATAACAACTTTGCCTGGATGCACCATTGTTATCCTTGCCAGTTGTTCTTGCTTCAGCCATCTGCAAAACAATAAACATCCATTAGCAAATCAACTTAGAAAAATAAATAAAATGTTTTGCAGGGCTGCCAGTCGACTTCAAGAAGTTGCAATATTATATCTCGTTTGCAAACCTCAACTTCTCCTTCAACAGATTTTGAATTATCAATCACTTAGAAAGTCTCAGTAACTTTGATACTTTCAGCAACTTCAATGAAATTTATCAACTTTCTTAGCTGGCTGCAGCATCATGAACTCTTGTAAATTTGCACCCCTTCACTTCAAATCAAATTTAGCAAGTTCGCAGCCTTTAGCAACCTTCAACTTCAGCAATATAAACTTCAGAAGTTGCAGCCACAATGCAAATTAATTTGAGCCTCAGCACACAATGATTCTCTTCTTTCTTCAAGTCGAACTTTATTCAATAACTTTCAGCTACAAGCTATCTTCAAGAAAATTCGAACTTCTTCAACAGTTGCGGCCACAATAATTTACAATCCTCATACTCAACCCAGCAAATCGAATCTTCCACTTGCATATTCACACTTCAGTTTCAGCAACTCCCTGCAACACCACACTTAGAGCAAATTTGATTTTCCTCAGCTATGAAAAAGAATGAATGAATCTTCAGCGCTTATAGGAAAATCGAATTCTAGAAGAAGGCTAAGTTTAGCCAGTGTATTAAATCTCCACTACTTCATTCGAATTTCCCTCTCTGACATTTTTGACACTTGTCTTTCGACGTCAGGAATCTTAATCTTCTAGAATTTCAACTTTGACTGGCATCTTTTAATTCATTTTCGAAAATGTTTAATTTAAATTCATCTTTTAATCAATTTAGTTCACCAGCCGGAGCTCTGTCACTTGAATTCAAATTTTATTTCTCCTCGGCTCTGGAAAATTCACCCTGTGAAGAATTCAATCAAAAGATCTAGGAAATTCACTTTAAATTCATCGTCGAAGCATTTTCCTTTTGAAAACACATTTTATTCAAATTTGCCTTAGAAAATTTTAAAATTTCCCTTAGGAAAATTCATAACTCGAACACCAATTAAATTCTTCATCTGAAAAGCGTTGGTGAAGTGCAGAAGACATGGAAATCCATTTCTCATCGAAGATCTCCAATACCCAGAAGAAAATTTTCTCCAAAACTTGTCGAATTCATGGGTATGCAACGAATGGGTTCATTTAAAATTTAAAATTTTAACCTTGAAAGAAATAATTTTTTAATCAACTTAATCTCGTTCTTCTCATCTGTGATCATTTTTTGTTGCTCTGACTTGAAAATTTTTAAAATCCATCCTGCAATGCAAGCACTCTCTGATTTCATCACTAGCAAATTCATCCAAGTTCAGGAAAATTTTATCACCTTCACGCCTAGGCGTATTTTCTTAAAGGAAGAAAATACTTTGCCTTAGAAAATTTTTGAATTACTTTGAAAATTTTGCCTTAAGAAATTTTATTCAACTTCATTCATTTTCCTGTGGTGAGAAAATTCTATCAACTTCACTTAGAAAATTTTCCTTGAAAGTACATCACGCCTCACATGCTTTATTTTATTCACCACATTGTACTTTATTTCACACTTCCATCACTTTGGGTGCATTTATCTTATTTCCACACCTTAGCAATTATTATCTCTCAAGTCTAGGCGCATATTATACTTGAAGGGGAAAATTCAACTTCACCACGCCTAGCATACTTTACTTTCCACTCACCACCTTACACACTTGGGCGCATTTTAGCATGAGAAAAGGGTGGGCGCATATGACAAGGGGAGAGGAATAAAGCCTTTCAACGTGACTCTTGAGCTTCTTTGTTTTGTCTTCACATGGCCTCACTTGGGCGCATATAGCATGTAGAGGAGAATAACACATTTCTAACGCCCGCCCCCCCCCCCCTCCTTTGACTTGTTGACCTCCTTTTAAGATGGGCGCATATTGCCATGTGAGGTGGATGAGTTTCATACTTAGAGAATTTTTACTTGAACATCTAGCATCTTGCTTGTGAGGGCGCAAATGGAGGGTGGTGGAAGATGAAGTATATTGACCCTTTTGACTTTCTCATCAAACTCTTAGAGTGGGCGCATTTGGCTATGTGTGAGGGATAAACTCAACACTTAGAAATTTTTCAAACATGAGACCTTGCATGAGGGCGCATTTTAGCATGAGAGGTGGATGAAACCTTTAGAAATTCTCATTGACTTTTCTACCAACTTTTCCTTGGGCGCATTTTAGCTAGGTTGAAGGATAAACTTTATGCCTAAGAAAAATTTTTCTGGCTTCAGCTGAAGATGGGCGCATTTTCATGGTGGTGTAGGATGAAATCTCAGACTTAGCCAATTTTTTTCTTCGTCTTTGCCAGCCTTACTATAAATAGTAAGTCCCTTGATTTTCATACTTCAGAAGCTCAGATTGCTTTGAAATTTTGAACACTGGATCTTCACGACTTCATCAACCTGTTGACACTGCTATTTCAGGTTGGCCTGCTATTTTTAGTCCATTTTTGAAGGTGGTTTGCTATTTATAGTAAATGCTTGCTTCTGATACCTCCACAACTCCATTTGATTTGAAATTCGAATGACGAGCTCCTCACCACGTGACTTGCCTGTTGACACTGGCGCATGCGGCTGACTTTCTATTTTTAGCCTGTTTTCGAAATGACTTACTATAAATAGTAAGTCCTCCGTTTGCCCTCAAATTTTATCAGTAGATAGCTTGGAAGACGCTGATCGCGGTGGAATACACTGGTTTTCGAAAATTCTGACCTTTTATGCCTCTTTTTGGGTCCCGAAGCTGGAAACCCTAATTTGATTTGCATGCATATCAGATGACTTCCGTTTGTCTTCGTTTCTGTTGTATTGCGATCAATTTGTGATTCTGAAGTGCTGGGAGGTGGTTGCCGAAATGAATCTGCTAAAAATAGCAAGTTGCTGAAGGAGTGATTATCTCTGTTTGCATGTCACATCATCGCGAAGCTCTCAAAAAACCCATAAGGAATATGCAGACATGCAAAGAAAACCCTACATCTAAGCCCTGAAATTTGCTCTAGAAGCTGAACTGCTAAAAATAGTAAGTTGTTTGTTTCAGTTCAAATTTTACCAATGAGTAGCTTGATGTATTCTGGATGTGGTGTGACTGTCGGAATTTGAAAAATGCCAACGGGATACCTGTAATTGCACACTTACTAAAAATAGTAAGTTGTCGGAATCTGATGAAATTTCAATGGAAGCTTGTTAGAAGCACACTGACCTCAATGTCAATCCCTGTTTTGAATATATTCACCTTTTTCGATCTCGGACTGACTAGAAAGATGGAAACCCTAATTTTTAGACTCGGCCAAATTTCACGTTTAAGCTCAATGGTGGGAGCGTTGCCTAAAAGGTAGACCAAAAAAGAGACAGACAGAGAGAGAAACAAAAACCAAAGCCAAAAAGACTAAAATGGAGAAAAAACTACGGGTCTCCATTTTGAATGGGGCGATGTGTGAAAAGGTCACAACAGTACCAAGAGGAAGGCAGAATATGAAATACATTTCGCGTCAACACTTGATCCATTATTCACAGTCATGGAAGAATTGCTTGATGAAATTGAAACAAATGAAGCACTGCCTGATAAAGAGATGGAAAATGAAGAACAGTTCAGGTTGGGGCTTGATCCATTGTTAGGGATTCAAAAGGAGCTAGCGCACGAAATAATCCAATTTTCCAAATGCCCTTTTGAATTGATTTCCCGCCCCACTCCTCCCAGTTTGGATCATCTCCACATTTTGAACTCAAGAGGTTTGGTTCACCATCAACTTCAACCTCCTGATGAAGCAATGGACGACAGGAAAGAATGCAGGCCAGTGAATGAAGACCACCAGGTTGTATCTTTCCCTACTATTGGCTACAAAGAATATTGTTGTACCCAAACCAAATTTTTTGCTTCATCAAGGCATTTTGCATTTTAAAGTCTAAATCTTGCTAAAATGTTGTAGAACACAGTTTTGGGCAATATCAAGCATGGAGTTTTTGTCAATATTTTGTCAATCAAAGTCAGTTTTATTGGTCAGAACCGAAGCAGAGACTCAAAATGAAGATCTTCGCGATGGAGGAGCATCTTACGACGACATTCCATATTGCAGATGGTCATTTCATGATCGAAACAGAGTTTTCAATGATCAAATCATGAAGATTCCTCAGAGGAAAAGCCCAAAAGCGCAAGTATAGCCCAGGGGCGCCCAGTTTGTTGAAGGTCAAGATTCTGGTTAAAATGTTCAAGCATCCAGTCAATCTCTTCAGAATCAGTCTGGCTATCCGTCGAGCTATCCAGCGAGGCATTCCGAGACCCACAACTCCGGTTATCAGCGACAGAAGTGAAAATCCCTAAAGTTCCAGATGCGAGAAATTTGTCTTTTTTAGGCAAAAGCGCGCCTCTAGCCTGAGGGCACCCATCTCAAGGAGGGGGTAAATCTCGACAGTTTCGATGCCAGATGCAGTCAATTTGTTCACAAATAGTCTGCTTATTCGACGAGATATCAAGCATAGTCATCCGACTCTCAGAGTTCAGGCAGCAGTCATCCAAAGATCAGCTTAAAATGGAGTTTTCACGTTTCTGAGCTTCTCCGTTTGTTCCCAGTGCAAGTACAGGCCAGGGGCGCTGGTTTAAAGGACCCTTCAGATGGCAAAATTTGCAGACAGAGTCATCACGACATCAGTAATACTCTAGTCCAGCTCCGCAATGCACCATTCAGCTTGTCGATCCGACGTTTCAGGTGGTCGTGGCAGAGATTCTACCAAACACGTAATTTTACGGGCGGACCAACAAATGGTTTTCAGTGTATTTTCACAGTCCAGAGGCGCCTAGCCTTTAGGCTTGTCAGATGAGCCCGTTCGCGTTCGAAGTCTTCACGACTATTGAGCGTTATCATTTTATCTTTCCAACGAGCACAGCCGTCGGCCTTCGGGATTTGGCAGTCGCTCGTGCGTGCGAGGTCTTTAGTGTAATATTGCAAAGTGAAGACGTCTAGAAAATGGCCAAGTCTGGGAGCGGTAATCTTAAATAAAATACGCAATGGAGTTTTTCGGTCTTAGAAGCGATTTCTTGCCCTACCTCCAGTGACTTCTCTTGTAGGCCCTTCTGGCTGTCCGTTAAAACGGATAGTGCCTGAATCGGTCATCCCAGTTCCAGATGTCACGCGTCAAAGTAGGGTACTTGGATGAACGCTCAACTTTCAGAAATGACAAAAGTGTAACCATGAGCCGTGGGCACTTTTACTTTGAGGTTCTTAACACGCCTTTTCACTGGCCGCGGCATGCAACCGCTTGGATGCGTAATACTCAATCATGCAGCGAGCTTCTCGCCTCATGTCGCTAGGTTCACCGCTCACCGCCGCCACTGCTGAAGTGTCGATGGCGCTTTAGGAAATGGTCGTCAGAACTGCAAAGCAATTTAATCAGGTGCGCCTAATTTTTCAAGGGGTTAAACGATGGATTTTGCAGTTGTGTCTCCCAGCAGACATTTCTTCCTTGTTCAGTAGGCTTTCCGATGGATTCTTCAGAACAGTCTCAGCATCACCCGGTCATCCGAAAATCAGTGTCAAAGTTGGCCAGTCGTGACAGTGTTGTCAGCTATAAAATAGGGATTTAGTAAAAAATGAAGTATCTTGAGCAAATGGACGCCTATGTGCTCAAGAGATGACTTTTCAGAATCAATAAAGTCAAACGATGAATCTCAAAGCTTCAACCAGTTTGTCAACTGAAGTTCAAAATATGCTTGTTCAGAGATGGTGATTTTCTATTTTTGGTGCCTAATTTCATAATAATAAATATTTTATTAATATTTTATTATTTGAACTTCCAGTCAGTGGCAGTTGAACTCAAAGGCAACCAATCAGAGGATTTCTATTCTGGTTAGGGTTTATGAATTCTTGCAGTCACAATTCAGTGCGAATTTCTTATTATTTATATGAGGCGCAATCTTCATTGTTGTTCACAAACTTCAAAGAGAATTCGTATTTCTCAAGAGCAAAATTAATCTTGAATGAAATTCGTATTTTCTAAAGGCAAATTCATTTCTTCCAAAAGAGATCGAAGTTTATTAAATTCAAAGCAAATTTAAGAATAAATTCGTATTTCTTCAGAAGAGAAGGGCGCACTTCCAAAGCAATTTGCAATTCCTTGATTCTCAAAGGCGTTTTCCAAATTCTCAAAGGCGTATTCAATTATCAATAAAATTCGCAATCCTTCAAAGATTCAAAGGCGGATTTTAATATTTCAAAAGGCGAATCCTCAAATTCAAAATTCATACAAATTCGTATTTTTCTTCAGAGGAAATTCGAATTTCATTTATTCAAAGGCGCAAATTTCAAGAAGTTCGTGGTTTTCAATTCCAAGGCGAATTTTTCCAGTTCAGAGGCAAAATCTTCATCAATTCACAGAGGCGATTTTTCCTAACATATCTTTTTGCAGGATAAAGTTCACAATTATCAGTTATTCAAAGAAATCTTGGGAGATTTTCACAGAAGAAGACATCATAAAAACGTCTTTTGCATCCTTTAAATCTCAGATTTCTCACAAAATACATATTGCATGTTTCTGAAATTGGCGAATTCTACAAGTCTCAGTATCTGGATCATTTCCATATAATTTCCTCGAGTTAAATTTGTGCGTTTGATTTTTCACGAATTTTTAGCTTCAGAACATCCGTTCGCGAATTGCTGATTTTCTCAAGTGAAAAATCTCTGTACGATCGAATAGAAGTCAAATTTTCGCAAATCTGACATTCTGGGTTGTCTTAGAATCTTCTTCTGGACAAAACCCATATCTCGGATGTTTCGCTGAAAATAATTCTTCGAAATGCTATTTTTAACTCTCGCAGGCTATTTTTAGATTCCAGAAATCTTGTCAGAATATAGTCGAGTTCACTGTCAACAGGCAAGTTTTTCAGAATGCAGTTCACTCAGCTCGAATACAGGACCAAAACCGTCCTTACCCATGATTTTCTCAGGTTGGTTGAGACAGACCTTCACAAAGTGTTGCCAGAAGCAGTGCTAGACCCAGTTAAGATCAGAAGTTCAATCATTCAGAATATTGAGCAGTTTGGCTTACTAGAGGCCGCTTCCATACCTATCTCCGTTCACTGTGTTGAGTTTGTGATGGCTTGCATTAAGCATTACAATCCGACTACTCGTGAGATAGCGTCAGTCGACGGACGGGTCATTTGCAGTCTCAAACCTATAGACATCGAGAGGAGTTTTGGCATTCCTCAACATCAGAACAGTTTGGTGATTTCTATGGAGCAGTGTGAGCAGGCATTTGATACTGATGTGGACAAATGTCAGAAGAATATGGCAGAAAGATGGTTAAAACAAGCAAAGAACAGATTGCCAAACAATGTGGATCGTGGTGAATACAAGGATGAGTACGCGATTCTAATCACACTCTTGAATCCTGTCTCGGGTCAAGCACATGCAAATGTTTTCCAGCCTTGGATGTATTACATTATTGGTGGCATCATTTCTGGGCAGGAGCATTATGACTGGGCATCCTTCATCAGCGACATTCTCCACACACAGATTACCGGTTTCTTAGTTGCTCATGAGTTTCACATGTGTTCATATCTCAGGTACTTGATCGCCATCAGCGGTCAGCTCGAGGATCTTAACACTGCAAGTATTCTCAATCGCTTAGTGAAGGTTTATCATTATTATGATCAGCTTGAGTTCACCAGAGCTGAACGTCATTTCAAGCGTGTTCACGAAGCTTTCTTGACTTACACAGTGAGGAATTTGGACCGGGAGCTGCATGTTCGTATCTCGGCGGTTGCTAGGGCAGCGATGGATGGATGGGCGGATTGGTTTATTCAGTTCCCAACATACACCTACATCCGAGTATATGGCTTCACAGGAAATCCAGCTATGCTTCCACGTTATCCTTCGGATAAAACAGTCTTTCAGGAGTTCCTTAGACAAATGCATGATGTTCATCGTCTTCTACGGGCAGTAATGCACTCATCACCAACTTCCTTTCAGTTTGAATGTATTGGTGCAAATCGCAATTGATGCCAAGATCGCTGACAAGAGCTTGAGAAATATCATCTTATATCTTGTCGGTTATCGCCTATGACCTTTCAGGTCATTATACAGCTCGCCTCGCTGGAGGCACATATCACGAGCCTTCTATGGAGGATTACCGGGCAAATTGCTCAGATGACTTCGAGGTTCGCAGACGCAGTTACGGCCGCTTCTCTCTCTCACAGATTTCTGTTTTCTTGTGAAAGGATGTGGGAGGTTTATTAGATGATGAGGGAGAGATTCTTCCTCAGTTTTTCAGAGAGCAGGTTGATACACAACCGTTGCCGCCAGATTGGTACGCCAAAGAATATGCAAATACCAAGGAGAGGTCACAGAGTTATCCGGGTAATAGTATACTTTTCCTAATGCTGAAGAAGACAAGGAGGGTTAGTATTCCCAGAGCAGAGCCGCCAGTAGTGGTGAATCCTTCGCTACCTTCCTCGTCAAAACCAAACAAGAAGAAGAGGAGTAACCCTCCCAAGAAAGTACAAGCGCCAAATAATTCAAAGGGCAAGGCGCTTGTCACTGTTTCACACACAGAGCCTGACAGACAGCCGCTTACAGAGCCAATTCAGAGATCAGCTCAAAGCCCGCCAGTACCTGAGGTTCAACCTCAAGTTCCTATAACAGTTTCAGAGCCGTCACCAGTCCCAATTCACATTGAATTGGACTTAGACTCTCCACCTCGCAGTGGGTCTTCTACACACTCACTCTCATCAGTACCTCCTGTCGCTAGTGCAGACCCTTCTAGTAGCATTAGCCGAGACCAATCTTGGATCGAAGCTCAACTAGGAAGGAAGAGGAGGCAGCCATCTTATGTTCTTAATCATTCTGATTTTGATGACATTTACCAGGATTCGCCGGACAAGAGAGTTAAAAACATGGTTCATGTAGAGAGAAACACTAACATGGAGATTGTCATTGAAACTACCGTACCTCCACAGGGGAAGAACTTGGCTGAATTAGAATCTCAGGATTTTGAGGTTATCACAGTCAACCTTGGTCGCAGCACACGCCAGACTCAGGTTGATCTTCTACAAGTTGCTACGGATAGTGCCAGGGATAGAATACTAAAGGACGGAGAGGATAAG
>VDFB02180656.1:0-23007 GCA_007258455.2 Sequoia sempervirens | reverse complement strand
AAAAATTGGCTAAGTTTGAGACTTCTTCCTGCACCACCATGAAAATGCGCCCACCTTAGGTCATGCTTGAAAAAATATTCCAAGTGAAAGTCTCATCCTCCTGCCTAGCTAAAATGCGCCCAAGGAAGAGCTGGTGAAAGTTAAAATTTTTCTAAGTATGAGGAATATCCACCTCCTATGGCAAAATGCGCCCTCCTCACAAGCCAAGCATGGAAAAGTTTCTAAGTACAAGCTTCATCCTTCAGCCTAAGTAAAATGCGCCCACTTTGAGAGGGTTGATAGCAAAATTTTCTAAGTATGAAACTCGTCCTTCTCTATGTGTCATTTGCGCCCATGCAAGGAGAAGGTCAAAGGGTCAACAAAATTTCATCCTTCACACATAGCTATATGCGCCCAAGCAAGGAGAAGGTCAAAGGGTCAACAAAATTTCATCCTTCACACATAGCTATATGCGCCCAAGCAAGGGCATGTGAAGACAAAAGAAAGGAAGCTCAAGGGTCACAGGAAGGCGTGGTAAAAGTTATATCCCTCATGACATGTAATATGCGCCCATGTTTGAAGAAGTCAACGAGTCAAAAGAGAGGGGCGTTACAAATGTGTTATTCTACTCTACATGCTATATGCGCCCAAGTGAGGCCATGTGAAGACAAAACAAAGAAGCTCAAGAGTCATGTTGAAAGGCTTTATTCCTCTCCTCTTGTCATATGCGCCCATCCTTTTCTCATGCTAAAATGTGCCCAAGTGTGTAAGGTGGTGAGTGGAAAGTAAAGTATGCTAGGCGTGGTGAAGTTGAATTTTCCCCTTCAAGTATAATATGCGCCTAGACTTGAGAGATGATAATTGCTAAGGTGTGGAGATTTAAATATGCTAGGCGTGGAGATTTAAGAGGACATCCTTGGTAATAAGCTAAATGCGCCCAAAGTGATGGAGGTGTGAAATAAAATACAAGGTGGTGAATAAAATAAAGCATGTTAGGCGTGATATGTGCTTTAAAAAGGAAGACTTTCTAAGTGAAGTTGATAGAATTTTCTCACCACAGGAAAATGGATAAAGTTGAATAAAATTTCCTAAGGCAAAACTTTCAAGGTAATTCAAAAAATTTCTAAGGAAAAGTATTTTCTTCCTTAAGAAAGTACGCCTAAAGTGTGTAGGATGATAAAATTTTCCTGAACATGGATGAATTGCCAGAGATGAAGCCGAAGAGTGCTTGCATTACAGGATGAATTTAAAAATTTCCAAGTCAGGGCAACTCGAGACAATCACAGATGTGAAGAACGGATTTAAATTGATTGAATGATATTTTTCTAAGGTTCAAAATTGTAAAAATTTAAATGAACCCGTTCGTTGTATACCCATGAATTCTTCACGTTTTGGAGAAAATTTTCTTCTGAGTACTGATGATCTTCAATGAGAAACGGATTTCCATGTCTTTTGCACTTCGCCAACGCTTTTTGGATGAAGAATTTAATCGGTGCTCGAATTGTGAAATTTTCCTAAGGGAAATTTTAAAATTTTCTAAGGCAAATTTGAATAAAATGTGTTTTCAAAAGGAAAATGCTTCGACGATGAATTTAAAATGAATTGCCTAGATATTTTTGATTGAATTCTTCACAAGATGAATTTTCCAGAGCCGAGGAGAAATAAATTTGAATTCAAGTGACAGAGCTCCGGCTGGTGAATTAAATTGATTAAAAGATGAATTTAAATTAAACATTTTCGAAAGTGAATTAAAACATGCCAGTCAAAGTTGAAATTCTAGAAGATTAAGATTCCTGACGTCAAAAGACAAGTGTCAAAAATGCCAGAGGAGGGAAATTCGAATGGAGTAGTGGAGATTTAATGTACTGGCTAAACTTAGCCTTCTTCTAGAATTCGAATTCCCTATATGAGCTGAAGGTTATTCACTTCTTTTTCACAGCTGAAGAAAATTCAATTTGCTCTGAGTCCAGTGTTGAGTTTGTTGCTGAGGCTGAAGTTCGAAATCTGTTGAAGGAAGTTGCTGAAGTTGAAGAGTGAATGTGCAAGTGGAAGATTTGATTTGTTGAGTTGAGTATGAGGATTGGAAGTTGCCGTGGCTGCAACTGTTGAAGAAGTTCCAATTTGCTTGAAGAAAGTTTGTAGCTGAAAGTTATTGAAGAAAGTTCGACTTGAAGAAAGAAGAGAATCATTGTGTGTTGAGGCTCAAATTAATTTGCATTGTGGCTGCAACTTCTGAAGTTTATATTGCTGAATTTGAAGGTTGCTAAAGACTGCGAACTTGCTAAATCTGATTTGAAGTGAAGAAGTGCGAATTTACAAGAGTTCATGTTGCTGCAGCCAGCTGAGAAATTTGATAAGTTTCATTGAAGTTGCTGAAAGTATCAAAGTTGTTGAGACTTTCTAAGTGATTGATAATTCAAAATCTGTTGAAGGAGAAGTTGAGGTTTGCAAATGAGAAATAATATTGCAGCTTCTCAAGTTCTTTAAGTCGACTGGCAGCCCTGCAAAATATTTTATTTATTTTCTAAGTTAATTTGCTAATGGATGTTTTTTGTTTTGCAGATGGCTGAAGTTAGAACAACTGGCAAGGACAACAATGGTGCTTCTAGGCAAGCTGTTATCAAGAAATTGAGACGGAGTCAAAGTTTACTTCAAAGTTGGGCAAGCTGGTTGACACGAATTTGGGCTCTGTCAACTTGGAGACTTTCAAGAACAGAATGCTGGGGATTGGTAATCATCAACCTTTGACCACTTCACACAACATCATTCGAAGCAGATTATATGCAGCTGCTGGTTTCCCACCAGCCATTCAGTGTTCGGAGCTGATGATGGAGTGCGCCAATTGCTATGAGAAGGATCACAGGTCAATTATGTCACTAGATGGTCAAGTGCTCGCCAACCTTACCCCTGCTGCTATTGGTGAAGCTTTTGGAATTCCAGCACACAGGAATATGATTTACAAATCAAGAGAACGTGCTGAGCGAATGTATGCTTCTACATTCGAGAGATGTATGGAGACAATCAATACTTGCTGGATGAGCAACCCGAGGCCCTCTCGTACGAAGCTGCCAAGGCAAATTATATCAGATGACTTGAAGCAGGAGTATTGTGATCTTATCATGATGCTGAGCAGAGTTGAAGGTTGCCCGCAAGCTTTTATTTTTGAGCCGTGGATGTTCGATTACATCAACCTCGTGCTGGAAGGAAAGGAGTATGTTAACTGGGCCGCAATGATTAGTGACAATTTGCACGAGCAGCTCCTGAGCCTGAGAAGAATGAAGACATTTTACATGGGTTCTTACATTGTTTACATGCTGGCCCGTATGACGAAATACAGAGGAATTTCATACAAGGAGCCTGTTGGTTGTGGCTCTCACTAGTTCAAAATTCATGAGGCTTGTCCGCAGTTGCACTTGACAAGTACTACTCATTACAAGCGTGTCAATGACGTCTTCACCATGCACATCACGAGAACACTTTAGGAGCGGATGCATGACAGGATCTCGAGAGAAGCCCAAGAATTGATTGAGAGGTATGGGTGCTGGTTTATACAGTTTCCAAAGTTTTCTTACATAAGGCTGCAAGGTTTTTCTTCATACCCATATAGGCTGCCTAAGTACCCAACCAACATAATTTTAATGTTAGAGATATCTAGGCAATTGGTTGCCTACGATAAGATTCAGAGGAAAAAGAAGAAGGGAGGTGTTGACTTCCCAATTGTCATGGGCAATTTAGATGAGGTGTGTCCTTCATTATAGGCAGCTAGAGAAGCTGAGAGTGAGCTTCAGTTTTATCACTTTTCCTATCACACCAGCAGACAACACTATGATCCGCATAACAATATCAGATGGGTACTGTCAGAAGAGTTTAAACATAAGGTAAACATTGAGGATTATTGGGCTGGTGCATCAGACGAAGCAGAAGTCAGGAAGAGAATGTTCTCTAGGTTGCCAATAAGCATGATTAGGGAGTGTGAAGTCATTCCAGTACCAGACCAGGTGGATGAGGACATGAACGTCGTCCATCTAGATTATGAAGTAGTGAGAAATACTCCACTTCCACTTTCGGATTGGTCAGAGCCTGAAATAGTAGATTCAAACACACTTTGCATTCCAGTCTTGACATTTACCAGAGCATGGGTTGATAGGCATGTGAGTAGATTGAAGAGTAGGTCGATTGCATTGACTTACAATTTGATGGGAGATCATAGGACACCCACTACCAGCAGGAAGAAACAGATTCCACGAGGTCCAGAATCTTGAAGGAAGGAGCCAGTTCGACAGGAGCCTGTTCAGCCGGAGCCTCCAAGAGTTGTAGTTGAATCACCCATGCCATTGGAGACACGCTCTCCAAGTATATAGGAGGTTTCTCTTTTCGCTGATCAGAGAAATGTATTGAATCAGGTGCAAGCGGTACAAGGAGAAAATCAGCCACCACGGAGAGAGTTAGTTGGCCAGAGTGTCAAAGCACTTAGTAGAGATGATCGACAGGATGATGAAAGGACTGCTATTGACCCTCAATTTCAGCGTGAGTTAGAGGCAGCTTTAGACGATGATGATATAGTTTCAGGAGATACTCAGCCACTTGAGGCCGATGAGCCTCACTAGAATGATATAGAAGTTGAACAAGTCCATGAAGTAGAGGCACAAGAATAGCAGCCATTTGATATACAATATACAGTACCTGATTGGCTCAGAGATAGGATGAGAAGGAGCCCCAGTGAAGAGATTGATCCAACAATTGAGATGGAAGAGTTGTTAAAAAGGATCAACGTGCCTCCACAAAAGAAGAGAGCACGAAAATTTTCAAAGATATGAACTGATGAGGATGGCTCTCGCACCCTTCATATGGCGGTGCCACAGGTTGATTGTGATCGAGATGAAGCAGTGCCAGAAAACTATGTGGTCACAACTTTGGAGTTAGGATGCCCCACAGGTGCACAGATTGTGGAGGAGTGTGATAACTCCTACCACGCCCTCAAGGACAAATTATTTAAAAAGGAAAGTATAAGAAGTTGAAAAGGGAGCATAAGGCTTTGATAGGATATGTGCAGCAGTTGTCTCGTCCTTCTGGGCAGGAGATTCCAGCAATAGAACTTCCAGCTGAAATATCTAGAGAGTCAATTAGTGGCTTGTTGGAGTTGGGGAAGATGGCACAGGAGGCAGATAAATGGGTCACGGGAGTTCGTGCTAAAACAAAAAAATTCATGGAGGACCTTGCTCTTGCTTTTCAGCAAGCTTCCAGTATTTCAGCATGGATGGAGGCAGTTGATCAGGCCTGGGGTGATGCTTCTGTTTATCAGAGCAAAGTCATTAAGCATTTGGAGGCATTGAGGCATGTTCCTTTGCGGACGCTGATTGATGGAGGGGTCATTCAGGAGAATGACAGATATGACTTTTCTAGATGGTATTCTTCGGCAATCACAGGGTGTGGTTTCTTCGACGCAGCACAGGCAAATTCAGCTAGAGTTAGGAAAGCTATGGCCAATATTATTGATGGAGTCTAGAATACCTTTGAGGCTATATTTGCTAGACGGCTAAATCCCGATGAGGTGATTGCTGATAATTTGAGGGGTAGGTTGGTGCCTTTCTTTTCAGAGGTGAAGACCTTCGTACAAGATGACTTTGAGAACACTTCCACTTTCTCCAACTTGATCCAGAGCACGCAGGATTCCTTAGTCGCTTGGAGAAAATCTTGCACACGGCATGAACCGTCAGTCATGGTGTTAGAATTCCAGCTTGATTGCATTCCACCTATTTCAGTTTAGGAGGTTGAGGCTGTACTTGGCAAGTTCATTGAGTTTGCAGCCAGAGAGAAGGAGAATGGGAATGCACTTTTGGATGATGATCTTCTAGAGGACTGATTATGGGCATTAATGGCCTTTACTATTTTGGGAGTGAGTGGGAATCTTTGATTCATTTAATGTACCACTCCCCATTCTGGCAGTTTTTAGGGTTAGGGCTGAGGTGACTTAATCTTAGCCATTCTTTTGATTGTAATCTGAGCCGTCCATTGGACTGGGCTATCTATAAAAGGGGGAGTCCCCCTCATTTGTAATTCATTAGACTAGAGAATAGAGATCATATTAGAGGAGGCATCAGAGAGTAGACATTTTGTTAGAGAGCTAGTTAGATAGCTTAGTGTGGAGAAGAAGGAAAGTTTTCCTTTGAAAACTTTTGTAAGAGATTGTTGTGTAACACTTTCATAATACAAGATCTTTCATTGATGGTGAAATTAGTCTTTGTTATGAGTCGCTAGCAAGGTTTCTTTGTCCCTTTAACTCCAAGTAGCGTAAAGTAGCTTAAAGTAGTGCAGTTTTCATTTCATGGAAGTAGTTTACTTTGGATTTGTGGTGTTTCATCGAAGTACCTTCTCTTTATCCATACCACTAGAGACTTACTGATGGTAAGTCTGCCTTGCGTGCTCAACTGGAAGATACCTCTAACTTAACTTCGATTGTGGTTCTTATGCTTGTATGCATCTTTATGTTGGTATATGTATGTCGAACTACAATCTGAACATCTTTCGTTACTCCTTTGAAGATTGCACGAATTTTGCTGAGGCTGTCTGATGCGAGGCTAAGTGAAATCCGGTTGAAGTCTGCTAAAGTTGAGCTCCACATATCTTGCATTTAGAATAGAGCATAAATTTCTTAGGCCCCACACTCATTTACTTTTCTTTCATTTTTGGTTAGTTTTAGAGAACGTACCATATTGCTAAATCATCCGCATTGCACAAATCCCTTCCAATCATCCATTTACTGTTAACTGCAAGTATTCTGAACAATTGTGTAAGTCCCCTCGTGAAAACAACAATTCACATCAAACTAACAGAGGATATTCTAAGTATTTCGGAACCTTGGAGTTGAACGGTGAACTTTCTTGCAATCTTAGCGCATGGAATACTTTGATCAAGAGAGAATGGAGTAGCCTTCGGACAACTTTGTTCTGCTGATTGGTGCGGTCACAAAAATCACATCAACACTACTCAAGGCCTAACATTCATTGGTAGAATGACCCTGCACTCAATGATATTCACAAAAAGAACTATTTTTATAAAATTTCTTACATGTTGGAGGGGGAAGAGTAATCAAGCGGGCTTTTAGAAGCGTAGACAAAATATGCTCTTGCTCTGATAAAGGATAAGGTGTAGGAGACAAGCCTTTCTCTTGTGAAGAAAAGTTTGCTTGCTTACCACAAGATGTTATAAATATAGTAGATGATGGAGTATGAGATGAAGACGGAGAAGAAGGTTGGAAACCTAAACCCCTTTTAGAAAGGTACGGTGTAGACTTCACATGATCCTTAACTCCTTGTTACATATTTTCGTTATATCCACTTTTAGAAAGAATTTTAAATCCAAGCCCATAACACTTTTCCAACTCAGATATAGAAGTCTTATTTAAATGCTTATGAGAAGAATTGATTCCTTTGCAAGAATGCAAATCCTTTTTAAGGTGTTGAAATGTTAATATTAGATATTGCCAACACACAAGGGACGAAAGCCAAGGAGCCCCCATCACCATCATGAGATGATGTTTTTGGATTTGTTGATGTAGAAGAAGATAGAGCAAATGAAACAAAAGACTCCTTAGATGCAGATTGTGAGATTTTACCATTGCGTACAAAAGAAGGTATAAAATCTAATGACAATCAAAACATGTATTTGAAGAGGAAGCCATATTGTGGTCATTATTTGCAATTGGAGAAGAGGAATCACAAGATTGTGTTGGAACAATCTCCAACTCTATAGGTTTTGATAGTAAGATTTTATACACCCCAATGAAAGTGGATGTAAAATCTAACAATCCCCATCATCACCAAGAGCGTATCCATAGCATCATTATCATCTAAAGACAATGGTTCGACTTTTGAAGATGGAATCAAAGTATTAAGAGAGTTGGAAGTGTTATGTTTGGCTTTGACTTGTAAATTATAGCTTTTTGCATCTGCTTTAACCATATATATCTTGTTATTATATTCATATTTCATCTCACGGTGAAGAGCAGGTGAGACTCCCTTCATGGCATGAATCCACGGTCTACCATGGAGAAGATTGTATGATAGAGTATCCGGCATGACATGGATAAGGGTATGTAAAACCACGGGCCCTACCTTAATGGGTAGTGTGATTGTCCCCAATGGTTGCCTACCAACATTATGAAAGCCACAAATATAAAGATTGTCAGGTTGTATAAGATTCTTATCCACACCAAGCTTATCTAGAAGATCCATGCTACAAACATTAAGATCCAATTCATTGTCAATAAGTGTACGTCTAACCCTAGTTTTAATAATGACCTCATGTTGTTTTTGAATCTCAAGAGGTGGTCACTCACTTTGATGGAAAACAATAACTAGGTTTGTTGTATTCATACCATCCAATAAGGTTGCTACATCGTTTGGTTTAACAGACGATGATATGTCAAATTTCTACAAAGCCTCTTGGAGCATTCCATGCTATGCAAGTGAGGTTTGAACTAAGTCCCAAAGAGAGATCTTGGTTGGAGTATTGCAAAGTTGCTCAACAAGATCATACTCTTTACCACTAGGTCGAGGAAGACAAGGTGCGAGGGGAAGATATGGTTGAGGAAATGGAATGGATGTTGGTATTTGTTTTGGTTGTTTATTATTTCCAGTGTTATATGTGCGAGCAATTGTGTGATAAGTTGGTTGCTATAACACATCTTGGTGCACATGATTACTTTGAGTGAGATGTTTTGCAAAGTTTAGGATATGGCCATTGGGTTTAGAGGGATGTCCAGTAATGAGAGGAGGTCCAATAATCACTTTTGGGTTTACTATTTCAATTGAGTTAACTACTTGTTGATGATCTTCTATTAATGGGGAATCTAATGTCAATTTTGAATCTTCATCTATGCAACCACCTTACTATCATTGATCCTCTTGCACCAAAATATGTTCCCAATTAGGAGAGGTATTGGGAGAGGGACAAACATGATTCTTATGATTATCGATGATTGGATCCACTTGCACCAAGATATCCTCACAAGTTTATTGTCCCCATTTTGGGGGTAATTTGATTTAGTTAATTTAATTAATTAAGTTGTCCAAAATAATGATTTTTCAAGAGGATGACTAATTAGTTATTTTAATTGAATCATTAAGTGGTATTAAGTTAATTAATTATAAGGTTATCAAATAAATGAAAATTATAAGGTGACTTTATATTTAATTAATTTAATAAAGTGAGTTTAATTATAAAATATATTATAAAGTCAATAAAAATAAAATAATGTTTGAGAAGCTTAAGGAGGAATTGGAGAAAAAAAAAGAATAAATAGACTTTGAGGGCTCATTTCTCATCAGGCAGATTTGATGTTGTTGTTGTTGATTGTCAATTCATCTTGTGGAGCCTAGGGGTTTCTACAGATTGCTTCTTGTCATAAGAAACGGAAACTTCCTATTGATAGCAGTTTTGACTTTTGAGGGTGTGAAATATCACTTGAATGATTGCAAAGTGGAGAAGGTTGCTTCAGACTTTCTACTTGTTTTAAAAGCAAAATTTCATGGCCTTTGGTCAAATTTTGGTTGCATCGAGTGGAGGAAATCTATTGCAGATTGAGGAGACATTTTGGTAGTTTATGGTCTTCATATTTTGGCAAAGAGGGGGTCGAATTGCATGCACATCTATCATACAGCACTCAGATTTTATTATCAGACATACAAAGCAGCAAGAAGAGGCCACGATTTTGCTCACATCTTCCTCCTTTGGTGTTGATTCTTCATATGGTTTATTCCAAGGCTTTCATTGATGAAGTGTGGTGATTTCAAGGGAATTTGAGAGGATGTTTATCAGCCCATAAATTAAATAGAAAATCTGATATACGAAAACAGGGGTGGCTAAGAGACCTTGGGCGATTTTGTCAAGGGAGCTTTGAAAAAATCCAAATAAATTTCTGAGGCATTGTTAGAAGGCTTGGAGGCTAGGCGCTAAGGATAGGAGGTCAAAGACATTGCAAGTAAAGAGAATCGAATTTTTATGTCAGGCAGCCATCAACTTCTAGGTTCCTTGTTATCATTATATTGCACATTCTTTAGCATTAAGGCATTGTAATCTCAGCTGAGAAATAGGTTCTTTGACATTGTCATATTTAAGCAGCTGTAGGTGTTCATTGCAGATCAGGATTTGGCATTATAGGAGTCATTAGTATTCAGCTGTAGGTTGCATTTGTAGTCAGCCATTGTCATATCTTATATCTATGTATTTTGCCAAGAGTCTTGGCTGTTTGAAAATCATCATTGTAATGGAAAGACAATTGTATTGAAGGAGTAATAAGAAGCTGTTCAGATTATTAGTTGATTTTATGCATTGTAATCAGCTTTAGAATATACATGCCAAGTGTTTGACAAAATGCCTCTTGGCTGTAGGTGCGCTTTATGCACTTAGTTCTTCATTGGAATGCTTTTAAAATTGCATAGGAGCATTATAATTCATTTAGAAACTTGCATAGTAGTTGTGGAAGATCATTTAAGCTTTCCAAATCAATTAGCATTCATTCTTGCATCAAACAACAATCTGAAAACAACATATCAGCATCATAGAACATTGCATATTAAGTGTTTGACGAAATTACAAAGCTGCAAATTGGGCAAATTAAG
Organism: Sequoia sempervirens; assembly: GCA_007258455.2. NCBI lineage: Eukaryota > Viridiplantae > Streptophyta > Pinopsida > Cupressales > Cupressaceae > Sequoia > Sequoia sempervirens. The sequence continues at coordinate 12,406 of VDFB02180656.1, read as the reverse complement.
ATCAGTTTGAGCAAGGCTCGTTACAACAAGTAGGAGAGATATTAGGAGAAGAACAAACATGATTCTCATGATAATCAATGATTGCATCCTCTTGCACAAAAATACCCTCACAAGTAGGAGAGATTGGGAGAGGGACAAATGTGAGTATCATGATTACTTGAAGAATGAAGATCAGGTAATGTGATGTTAATAAATGTATAATTGATTTTTTTAGAAAAGCCATATTTTGCTATATCAAAACCAAACTTTTGAAAAGAAAACATATTGTTATTGTCCTTTTTTTTATAGGGGGAATGCACTGAATTAAGTGAACTAGGGCCAACTGGAAATGCACATCAAAATCTTGAAGTTTTAGGACTGACTGCTAGAAACAGGAACCAGATCTGAATAGAGACCATAGACAGGGTTTCATATATAAAATTTGATGCCAAACTGACTGGATAGGGGTGCTGGGTGCCCTAGACCAAAGGCAAGATTTAACAATTTCAAAATCTGGAAACCAACTATAGTGTCTGAGGGTTTGATGTTGCATAGGTTTAGGTCTAGATACAAACAAATTTTTGGAAATGTGGAAAAACCTAATTTTTCTTTGTGAAACACACACATGCATAAAATTTGTATTTTTAAAGCAATATAATATGTTCAAATAATGATTTTTTAGAATTTAGAATGCTGTAGTTGACTGAATTTATCCCAAAAAGTGCATAATAGAAATACTTTTTAATCTTTTGAAATGAAAATAATATGCAATTCTTCACTATTTTAATGCTTTTTACTAAAATATGCATGCAATTTTGACAAATGAAAGCAACCTAGGATTACACTCAAATTTCACAATAAAATAACTTAGATGTAAGCCCTAAACAAGGAAAAATCAGATATGAAATTATGCAATTTAATTCAAAATATTTGCAATTTTTCCTTTAATGTATAAATGATCAAAGAATGCTAATGCATAGTTTTGAAAATAAAAACAATTTCAAATCAACAAGATCTTCAAATAACATATGTTTTGACTCAATTTTTCAGAATTTATGCTGAAAAAATAAAAAAATTGCAGGTGTAGGGTATGTTGGGTTCACGAAAAATGTGAAGTGGGAAAAGTGGTCCTAGATCCATCTAGGATTAGCTTCTTTTTGTAATGTCCCCTTTTTTTCAGGATTTGTATCTTTGCAGTGGTCAGCCTACTATTTGGTCCCTGTAGGCCAATGGAATGTTCAGGGGAGCCTTTTGAGGGTAATTAGTGGTTCCTCAGTGAGATTTTGATGTTTATCTCAATATTCTTTTGCTTAGTGACTCAATGTTTTGGTGGTGGACGTTTTGGAGGTCATCTTGGTCGATTTCTCCCACACTATTAATAATGTCACTTGGTCAGATTGCTTATACTTACTATTTATAGTAAGTCATGCTTGGATTAGTTGTCATCATGCCTACATTCGGAAAATGTGATTGGATCACTCTTTTGAGTTGGTGTTGGTTAATTAATGGGATTTAATGATTCAATTATATTATTAAAGTTAATTGACTTTAATAATATTATTATTTAATGATGAGTTTATTATAAGGTGATATAAGGGGTTAAATGGCAGTTAATGAAGTATTATATTTAATGATGCTTTATTAATTATTATATTTAAAGCCAAAAGTATTAAAAGTATCAAAAGCAAATATTTTATTTAATTATTTGGCCTAGTGGGGATTTGGAGAGTATAAAAGCAAAAAAGCATTTGGTTTTTCATAATCATTGATCATTATATTAAAACTTGTGCAAATTGGAGAAATTTAGCAAGGTTTTGGTGGTTTTGAAGATTGAAGCTTTATGAGGATGAAAACCCTCAAAGAGAACAATGTCTATAGGTGTGAAAGATCACCCAAGGACATTTTTTGAGAGATAATCTCATACAAAGGTTAGTACAGAGCTTCGTTGGTTTCTTGGAGATCATTATTTATGAGATTTTTAGAGTTTTAGGGTTTTGTTTGGTATCCAGGTTTGAAGGAAATTGCATATAAAATTGGGATGCCATAAATCTATAAATTTGAAGGTTGTTTGTGATTGATATTGCTTGGTGTTGGTTTCAAGGGAGGTTGTGAGATTTCTTAAACCCTAGGCATTGAGTATTAACCCTAGGACATGGGTTCTTGAGTTGCTTCAAGTTTCAACGCCTATCCTTTATCAATTGTGAGCACTATGATCAGAGGTGTGTGTTGTACCCCAAAATTAAAATTTTTGTTACACTTAGACATTTTGAAGAAATGAGTAAAAGTCTTGTTAAATTAGTCCAAAAGGTCAAAATTTGGGTATGCATGTCTTGCATGAGGGGTTAAAACGCAAAATTTTCAAATTCTGACGATCTGGGTATGCTCAGAGCAGCTTAACCTACAAAACCCAGATCTCAGTTTTTTATCCCTAAATTTTAGGAAAACTGCTATTTTTAGAAATTTTCTAAAATTAGTAACATTTTCTGGGTTTCTTTGGAAATGGATATTGGCAAAACTTTCTAAAAATAGAAAGTCGATCCATTAGGGTCCAAACTAATTTTGATTGGCTCAAAATACGTCCATATCAGGCTGGTGCAGTCAGAATCTCAAAATAATCAGTTTTGCCCTACTGGGTCTATTCTGCTTTTTCAGAGGCATATCAGGAGCTCCGAGGTCATCAATGGAGGTTAGTCGGCTGCCAGGCGTCAGATTCAGCATTCAGAACATTCAACAGAAGGTGAAATGATGAACATGCGCGAAGAACGAGGAAGAAAATGAAAGATGATGAAAATTTTCTAACACTGCCAGACTTGGGCGCCCCAGGTGAAGAAGGGCGCCCATCTTTTTAGGACATTAGATGAAAAAATTAGGGTTTGTGCCTCCGGTCAAAGTTGCTCAGTTCTCTGTCAGCTCCGCGACGGATCCATCGGTGCAGTCAACGGATCATCCAGTCATCCAGAATTCGATGCCAAACACGAGGTATTCAAACTGAAGCCAGAGTCGAAAAAAGTGAAATTTATCAAAAATTGGTTAAGTCTAGATAAAGTGGGCGCCCCTGGTGAAGAAGGGCGCCAAGCTTTTTGAAGGGGCTAATTCAGCAATTAGGGTTCAAAAATATGCTCAATCTCTTCAGTGTTCAGCCAGCTTCGACACGCCTGCCTTTGTCAGATTATCCGACTGTCCAAACTCTGGAAAGTTCAGATCGAAGACGAACATACAAAATGAAGGTTTCAAGCTTGATGAGAAAGTCAAATGAAAAATGACTAAGTGTTGGAAGTTTGAGCGCCCCAAGTGAAGAAGGGCGCCCAAGTTTTCAGAGGTTCAAACAGATGAATCCAGGGAAATGTGTCTAACGTAATCTCTTCGCAGTTGGTCCAGCTTTCCAACGAGATACTCAGCATGACAATCAGATGTCGCAGTCACCAGATACAAAGCGGCGAACAGGGAGTCTGACGAAGGTTGAATTTCAAAGTTCAAAAGCAAACACAAAAAGGTGGAAAATAAGCTAAGTTTGGTCAACATGGGCGCCCCCAGCCAAGATGGGCGCCCAAGCTTTTGGAGGTCCTAAATTCATTGTTTGACGAAGTATCTCCCAGAAGACCCCTCCTCATATCTTGTCAGCTTCGCAATGAGCACAATAGGCAAACAATCCGAAACCCGGAGCTCCAGATTCGACGAGATCATTTGTAGAAGAGGAGTTAATGAAGAAATTGAAGATCAGAAAAATGGCTAACACTGTGAAAGTTTGGAGCCCTTGGAAGGAAAAGGCTCCCATGAATTCGAAGGCCGAGATCAAGTTTTTAGCCAGAGACTTCTCTAGAACATCTTTCTCAGAATCAGTCACGCTCCGCTGTGAAACCTTCAGCTTGCCTGTCGGATCAATCTGCGAACGAGAAATCGAAGGCGAAGTTCAGGGTCAAAATGAAGAAAAGTTGAAAATGCCAAAATTTTGGCTAACACTGGGTGAAGTGGGCGCCCCTGGTGAAGAAGGGTGCCCAACTTCTCATGCCTTAGAAGATTTTTTTCAAGATTTTCAAGATTTTCAAAATTACAAGGAGAAAGAGGCGTCCAAGTTCAATGAAGCTGAGGTTTAGGGTTTTTGGAAATAAAAGCAAAAGAAAGCAAAACCTAATTCAAGCCCTAAAAGTCTATTTAACATCTTTCTTTCATGTAATTTTAATTATTTTTGCAGGTAGCCTTCAAAGGAGAAAGTTGGAGCAGCAAGTTTGAAGAAATTTTTCAAGATTCAAGAGCATAGCTTGCTGGTTTTTCATCAAAATTTTCAGACTAGCAACTTAAACCCTTGCTTTTTCGAGCTTTTTTCATCCAGAAGATCAAACTTTTCAAAGAGAAGGCCAAGGTTTCCAGTTTCCAATCATCTGGGTCTTTTCACTTCAATCTTCTGAAGGAATTTCTCAAGAACTTCATCAAGTTGCAGCAGCTGCTTTTATTTTGCATGTCAGTGAAATCGTCAGTGCATTCAGTTTTCAACCATCTAGGTCCTCTCAAAATAGTCTTTTGAAGAAAACCCATAACACACATTTTTTCGAGAAAAATTCAAAACCTAGGGTTGGCTGCTTTTTCGATCAACCGTCAGGGTTTTGCAAATCTAATCAATTGGGTCCATTTCTAATCTTGTTTAGAACAAAACCCAGGTGCTAGCTCTTTTCGGGAAAAAATTGAAGAAATTAGGGTTTGCTGCTTTTTAGGAAAAATTCAAAATTTTCAAAAACGGATGATCTGTGTTGTCTTGCAACGAATCTTTGAGCAAAACCCATATCTCAGAAAAATTTCTCAAAAATTTGTCCGTTGGAGCAAGAAAATCAACATTCTAAGAGTAGAAATTGCTCAAGACTTGTCTGCACCTAGGCGAGTTTACAATCATTCTTCGAGTTTTCCAAAATGGAGTACACTCCCAATGTTTTCAAGATTGAATCAGCACTTTATCACGATTACATCAAAACAGTTGAGACAAACTTGCGTCATATCAAGTCGGTGTTCGATCTACATGCATTGGAGCGAGCAGGCAACACTTCAATCAAGAACTTGGGACATTCTGGACTCCTCGCAGCAGCGTCAATCCCTATATCAGTTCAGAGTCTTGAGTTCGTAATCGCTTGCATTAAGCATTACAACCCGGCTACAAGGGAGATCTAGTCAGCAAATGGTAGATTGATTTGTAGTCTAAAGCCTGATGTGATTGAGAAGTGTTTTTCCATTCCCCCATGGCCTGAAAGCGTTACTCTCTCAAAGGGTGAATGTGAAAGAATATGGAATATGCACAAAGACAAATACAACAAAAAGATTGCACAGAGTTGGATGAAAGAAAAACCTAAGACTTTGCCAAAGAATGTCGGGCGAGGAGAGTTTAAGGATGAAATTGCTATCATTATTACCTTGCTCAACAGGGTCATTGGCTTTGAAGATGCCACCAAGTTTCAGCGTTGGATGTTTTACGCCATACCCCACATTATGAAGAAAACCGAGTTTTATGATTGGCCTACCTTGATCAGTGACAGTCTACATCAGCAAATAATAGAATACTTTCAATTTCATGTATTCCACATGGTGTCTTACCTAGTCTACCTAGTGGCCTATCAAGGTCAATTCAGAGGGTTAGATGCCGAGGGATCATTGAGCGTACAACACGTATATAACTACTATCCCTAGTTGGAGTTCACAAAGTCGTTGCACCACTACAAAAGGGTGAACAAGGCCTTTCTGATGTACACAGTGCGGGACCTGGATAACGAACTACATGTCCGTATCTCTTCAGTTGCCAGGATAGCGATGGCGGAGTGGGCTGATTGGTTTATACAGTTTCCTACCTTCACCTATCTCAGGGTCTATGGCTATTCAGGTGCCTCGCTGATGTTGCCAAGGTATCTATCAGATGAGGTCGTCTTCATGGAATTTTTGAGGCAAGCACATGATGTCTACATAGTTTTGAGGAATAGAAGGAAAACCTCTCTTCAGTTTCCATTATGGTTGGGAATCTACATATGCAGGACTGCTACAGATGCAAAGACAATGGGAGATGAGCTAGATAAACTCGGCCTCAAGTCTTATAGCGAGAGGTGATCATTTGATCCTCATTGTGTCTACGCTGGCCGACTTGAGAACTATGATCATATATCCGCCCTAGAAGATTTTTGGGCTAATTGTACAGATGAGTTCGAGGTGCGGAGGCGTAGCTACAACAGGCTCTCTCTCCATCAGATGAAGGATTACTTAAATGAAGACATAGAAGGGTTATCAGATGATGACGAGGATGTACTTCTCCCGATGTATACTCAGAAGCGAATTGAAGATCAGCCCCTACCACAAGTTAATTGGGCCAATAAAGAGTCACTTTCAGTTGAAGACAGGACAAGACAAGTCCTTGAGCACAGCAAGGTTTTCTTGATCCTTAAGAGGAAAAACTCCATTCCAGTAGCAAAGCCGCCAAGGGCAATTCCCTCTTCCTCCAGAGCACAGTCAAAAGGGAAGGGTAAGAGTCAGTCTCAAGAAGGCGTCAAAGGTAGTAGATCGAATAAAAATGTAAAAAGAAGGTTAGACTTCTCAGGCATAGTCATACAGGAGCAACCTATAGCTGAAATAGAAGCTCCTCCTGATGAGCCCGTACCTTAGAATGAAGCAGAAGAGCCACCTTCAACACATGTTTCTATACCTTTGACAGGTTCTTCACCGATTCACATCGACCTTGATATTGAAGATGAAGAGATTGAAATTGCACCTCCTAGGGAAGTTAGTAAAGCTACTACCGTGTCTTGGCTTGAGAACTCCTTAGGAAGGGTGAGAAGAAGGCCTTCGTATTAGGTTAGTGTTGATGATCTCGATAACATCTATCAGGAACCTCCTAAGAAGAAGGCAAAGAAGCAAGTTCACTTTGATAGGAATCCTGATAATGAGATAATCATGGAGACTGCATTGCCCCTAGAAGATAAGAGCAGGGATGAGGTGAATATGGACGATTTCGTCATGGTCAAGGCTAATCTTGGTAGAAATACTAGGCATGTGGATCTGTGTCTCTTCAGAGTTGTATCCGAAAACCTTTAGGAAAGAGTGCTTAAAGATGGAGAAGACAAGGCAGCCCTCAAGGCTGAAAATCAGCAGCTTAGGCTTTTTATTTCTAAGCTTGTCCGTGGTTCTTCACAAGCAACCCAGTTGCTGCCCCAGGTCTTGGAGACACCAGCTGATCACTCTCAGTTGAGACAGCTGGTCATATGTGGTAAAGGGACTCAGGAGTGGATTGAGAGCTTCATTGTCAGAGGAAAAGAGATTTTGGCACGGATGTTCCAGTTAAGAGAAAACGCTCATGAGCTACGTCAAGGCATCCAAGGGTTTGAACAAACACTGGCTGAAGTAAAACCAAGGCATGAGATCATCATTGCTGATTTAGACACGGCTTACGGTTCAGCAGTTTCAAGAGAACACAAGAGACAAATCCTTGCCTGGAGAGAGCGTCATATTTCAAAGTTAAAACCTATGAAAGGATATCCGAAGAATTTATCGCCTACAGACAAAGGGTGATTGAAGTTCTCCTTTTCATTGGTGAGTTTATCATAGAGATCCCTTCTCAGTACAGTCTCGAAGATGGTTCCTACGTCGGGCTTGAGGAAGTGCAAGATCAATTTTAGAGTGTTGTGCACAGTTGCAGTCCAGTTGGCAGAAGGATAGGTCATATTTCGATGATGTCAGTAAAGTTCGAGAAAGCGGCCAATGAGGTTGAAGATTTCCTGAAATCTATTGCAGATGTTGAAGATATTCTTGAAAAGCGGTGTTTTGCTATTGATGGCATAGATGCACCGAACCGGGACACAATCTCCAACTTCCTAGCGGATGTGATCGAGCTTTAAAGCAGCTTTCTTCTAGAAGCTTTCTTTCCCGCTTTCTTTCTATTCTTGGAATAATTCTTATCCATTCTTTGAGAAGAGAAAGAAGATAAAATTTAATAGTTGGCGTTTCCCGCTTTTTCTGCTTTCTAGGGTTTTAGATGTTATCTTCTTTCTAAATTTTGTAATAAAGCTTGCTTGCTGAGCAAGCTCTAGATTGTGAAAGCAAGGAGATTTTAGGGTTCCCTACTCCTCTGCTTGTCTATAAATAAGAGCCTTTGCTCATTAGTTTCTTTTAACCGTGCTAGTGAGAACAAAACGCTAAGCCTATTGTGCCTTCTATTTGTTACTCAAGTATTGTTCAATTGTGTTGTGATAAGCAAATTGTTGAGCCTCTTTAGCCAACAAGGAGTTTGTGTAATTGCTGTTTCTAGTGTGTAAGAGCAAGATTGCAAGCCTCTTTAGCTGCAATTTCTTGTTCCAGGCATGTTAGAAAGGAGTTTTGTTCCAAAGATTTGAGTAATAAAATCATGAGCCTCCTTTGCCTTGGTCCAAAATCTCAGATTTCCGTTCTTTATGTTCTACTTTTATGATCTTGATTTCAACTTACAATGAAGTGTGTAGGTGTTTGTTTAGAGAGAGGTTATTGAAGTATTTTGTCAGAAAATCTACCTTGTCCATTTCTAGTTTCTCTTGCTCTGCTATTACTTGAGAAGTTAGAAACATCTCTAGTTTAAGTTAGTCGTAGTTGAAGTTCTTAAAATTAGAAAATCTCAGCTGCGGCGTTTGTGTTTAATAAACCTTGTGCTCTAAGCTGATCAAAAAAATAGGCAACTTAGTTTTAGTTTACTTTCTTTCAACACCATCAGCAAGAGGGAGCTTCCCCTCCTAATTTGAAGAGCAGTTTATCTGTGCATAGCTGTCCATTTCAAATACGCATTACCAGAAGTGCGAATTTAAACGCCAATAGTGTGAGACTGTAATGTCCCCAATTTTATAAGTCAACATTGCAAGTAAATAATGAATTTAATGTTGTCGGAAAAGGCTAAATTAAAGAAGACAAATTAAATTAATTATTTAAGTGGAGCAAGATTAACTTAAGATTAGAAAAGTTGAATAAATTAAATAAAGTTACTTTTGATTTTCAAACTAGGGAATAAATTAAAGATGAAAGGGAAGTCAAGAAGCCACGAGAAGTTACAATGTGGAAAGAATAAAAAGAATTGAGGAGCTCATTGCTAACAGGTTGGATTTTGATTTTGGAAACAAGTTTTTGGTGGGTTGAACGAAGTTCACCACAGGACTTTGTGGAGATGGAAACCTCCATAAAGGATAACACCTTCGATGTTGAAAGACGTTTCTTGGGTGTTGATAGCTGATAGTCACATCCCGTGGCTGTGTTGGTGCATTCACAGTGCAGTTTTAATAGAAGTTGATAATCTGATTATCATGTTTATAATTTAGTCTTTTGAAGGAAGGACATCTAGTTTTAGTTTGTCCAAGTAATTGTGGGATTCTGGAAAATTACATTTGTCTCATTACAAGGCCGTGGCATATAAGCAGACACATAAGAATTATTCGACGCCTATAGCTCAGCGGTTGCATAAGAATTCCCTTTACTGTATTCCTTACTTCAATCTTCTAATATTCTGAAAACCGTCCTAGACTTTAGTTAATTCGTTTCCATTAAAGAGAGCTGTGAAAAAAATGAAGGCATCATATATTTTAAAGGAGCCATCTATTTGAATGCAAGTTTGGAATTAAAATAAATGTTGAATCAAGCATAGGAAGCCGATAAATAAAATAAATTAAATGGCAAAAAGCAAAGAAATCGTGGAGCAGTCTAAAAGAGACGGGAATTTGAAAAGTCGTTCTAGAGAGAAACTGAATGATCTAAATTAAAGGAGTCGAGACTATGAATTGTTGGCTATATGAAGGAATGTTATTGAATGAAATTCATATTGTAGATTTATTAATTTTCAAGGTTTCATCAATTAAATGATCGATTCCTTTGTAGCTTTGAACAACCAATTAATTGGAGTCGGATTGATGTTGGCGTAAACAACTAACACCTCTGGAGTGCAAGTTGGTACTGACAACTATGCACACTACGCAATGAGTGCTCTTCAAATTAGGAGGGGAAGCTCCCTCGTTGTGCTTGACAAAAGTGCTTGAAGAGGAAAATAAACTAAACTATATCTTGTCTTTTTGTCTCAGCTGTAGAGGTACAAGGCTTTCACGAAAACTCTATACGTTGTGTTGGCGTAACAACTAACACCTCTGGAGTAGAAGTTGTTATGAACAGCCTATGCACACTACGCAATGAGTGCTCTTCAAATTATGGAGGGGAAGCTCCCTCGTTATGCTTTGACAAATGTACTTGCAAAGGAAAATAAGCTAAAACTATGTCCTGTCTTTTTGTTTCAGCTGCTAGAGGCACAAGGCTTTCTTGAAAGAACTTACACGTTGCAGCTGAGTTTTCTCTGGTTTCGCAAATCAACTAAACTACAACTTATATCTATCCAATCTCCTCAGGAAAACAGAGCAAGAGGAAACGGAGCAAGGTTTGACTATCGGACGATAAGCATGTTTAGACTCTCTACTTGAGGGCAAGGTGGCACAACTATCATCTCAATCTAAACAAGCTTATTGGATACAACAGATTTAAGAATTCACTAAGACGATCTTATGGAACCCTGTGTGGCATAACACTCGATCGAAACAGCAAAGCCTTCACAAAACAGCCTTTATCTTTATAATCTCACGAAACCCTATGTGGCATAACCTTCGATTATATTGATAAAGATTTCACAAAACAGATTTATCGCTGCAACTTCTCGAAACCCTATGTGGCATAACGATCGATCACAATGGTAAATTAACACAAAACAACCTTATCACCTCAATCTCTTGGAACCCTATGTGGCATAACAATTGATTTCAATGATAAAGATGCTCAAACAGATATACCTAAACTATGGAAAGAATTCAGCATTACAATCTTTCGAAACCCTATGTGGCATAACAATCAATTGCAATAATGAAGACACATGAACAAATACCAAAAAGAGCAATATTGAGGGCAAGGTAGGCGCAGCATATATTTCTCTCTCAAGCAAAAGTTATTTACAAATGAGCAAAAGCTCTTATTTATATACATCAAGGTGTAGGGAACCCTAAAATCACCTTGTGTCATCTATAGTTCCTGCAATGCATGCAAGCAATGCGCCAAACCCTAATTAAGTAAACTATACAGTCAACTGGGAAACTACCCTCAGTTTGACTGAAACATCTAATCTAAAAATGGACAATTGTGCGAGCATGCACGTCCTTATTGAAAGCAAGTTAACTGGAAGACTAACATCAGTTAACGTAAAACCCTAAATAAAACTCCAAGTGTGAAGGGCGAATCTCAGAATAGATATGCATGTGATGACAACTTCGAGTTAACTGGAAAGGGTAACACCCAGTTCAACTCGTGTGTGTAATGTCTATCCTGAGAAGTGGGAACTGAAGTTTACTATGTGTGATCTCGAGCAATCAACCCCTCAATGAGATTGTTGACTGTATCACCGTCTGGAGCGATGAGACTCTGACGAAGGATGCTATGTCGATGCAGCATGTCCTCACCAGCTGTGATCTGAGACTGAAGTTCCCTTCTGCTCCTCGTTGCTTCATCGAATAATGTTGACATGACTGTAAGCTGAGTAACCTTACAGCCAACTGTCTCCCCACTGAAAATGGTATGAATGAGTGCTTGAAGCTCTGATTGAACATCGGTAAGCTCCACGTAGGCACCACCCTCGATCTGATAACGGCACGGTAAGCGAGACACAAGAGTCCTCACGAACCGGAGTGCACTAGTGACGTGCTCTCTACTCTCAGCCAACTCTGATGCCAAGCTGTCCTCTATCTTTGCTCTGAAAACCAACTGTGTCTTCCAAGAGTAGATAGCCTCTCTGTCTTCTGCATCTGTGACTGTGTCATAAGCCAAACTCAGGTGAGCAATCATAATTTCATCCCTGGGTTTGTTAATAGCCATATCCCGTTCCTCATCCTGAAGACGGATACGGAGCTCTCGTGCATTGTCTGCTTAGCCCGATGCAACACAGCAATAGCATAGTCTGACCTCTAGCAGCGAAATCTTCCTCCCATTCCTCAAAACGCCGCGCTATGCAACTAAATGATTGAGCTGACTTTGCTCTACTGGTGGCTCAAGCATCGGTGGGAGTGTGTTGATGGCTTTCGGTCTCAGGCACAAGGCTAGAAAATCACCGACGGTCAGTTCGATTTCAGCCTTGAGGGCTGCTTGTCCTCCGGCCCTTTAATATTCTATCCCTGGCACTATCTGTAGCAACTTGAAGAAGATCAACCTGAGTCTGGCGTGTGCTGCGACCAAGGTTGACTGTGATAACTTCAAAATCCTGAGCCTCTAAATCAGCCAAGCTCTTCCCCTGCGGAGGTACAGCAGTCTCGATAACAACCTCCATGTCAGTGTTTCTCTCTACGTGAACCATGTTCTTAACTCTCTTATCTGGCGCATCTTGGTAAATGTCATCGAAATCGGAATGATTGAGAACATAAGATGGTTG